>CM021100.1:834835579-834948816 GCA_007115665.2 Sequoiadendron giganteum | reverse complement strand
TAGTGTAGCTTGTTTCCAATAGAAGGAGGTAGGGTAAGCTAGGTAAATAATTCATAATTAACTTAGATAGATGAAATAGATAAAGAATATTAACTAAATAAAAATATTATTTAATTAATATAAAAATTAGGTTTAAATGGGAAATATTAATTAAATGAATTTACAACTTTATTTAATTAATAGATGTGATCAAGAAAAAATGAATTAGGATTAGATGGACCAAATGTTATGATCAATTTTAGGTGTTTACATTTTTCCTCTTTTTGAAATGGCATTAAAATAATGTTATTCAAAAAAAAAAGCATCACGATGAAGGACTGGGTAAAAAATTTGCCCTAGTGTGGACAAAGAGGATAAGGGAGATAAATATAGGTGATGTCCCCTCGAGAGGGTAGGTGGGAAAAAGGGGCCGAAATAGCCACTTGAAAGATGAAAGTGATAAAAAATGTGAAAAACGGATGAAAAATGGGTGGGAGGAAGAAGAAATGGGAAAAAATGGAATAAAAGTGAAAAAATGTGGGAAAAATGAGGGCTTAGGGGGTGAATAAATAGGTCGTGAAGGGTAAAAAGTTCTTATTTTTACCATTTGCAATAATGAAAGTGAGAGCTTAGGAGAGAAAATATGATGAATATTCCTCATAGGGATCATCGTGTAAAGTGTGTGAGGGTCTAATTGTGGCCAGATGGAGTGATACCACAGGTAAGTTGCTACTGAATCTAGCCTTGTACTTTATTTTTTGAGTCAAGAAACGAGGAAAAACAAAGCCACCAAAGAGGGAAATTCATGTTTGGGTAGCCTCATGAGGAGGTGGGGTAGCTTGGTGAAAAAAGGGGCAACCTCTTATCAATGTGATCTAGTGAAAATAGGGGTGATCTCATAATGGGGCAACCTGGTGAAAATTGGGGTGGCCTCGTAACAGGGTGACGGTGAAAATTAGGGCAACCTCATGATGGGGTGGCATCATTGAACAGGTAGCTAGATGGTAGGGGAGGAAGCGAGATGGTTTCAGTGGTATGTTGGATGGGTTTTGGGATGAGTGGGAGAGGTTTTAAGGAGTGTAAGAATGGGGGTAAATCATTTAGGGAGGTGTAAATGGTTTAGGAATGGTGGGAAACTATTTAGGGTTTAGAGATTGGTTTAAGGATCTAGTGAGAAATCGCGTAGTGTTTAGGGATGGTGAGAAACCGTTCAGGGTTTAGGGATTGGTTTAAGGATGGTGAGAAATAGTTTAGGGTTTAGGTAATGGTTTAGGGATGGTGAAAAATAGTTTAGGGTTTAGGGATGATCAAGATGAGGGTAGGAAGAGGGAGATGGGGGGATGGGTTTAGGGATAAGAAAAAAATTGGATAGAGAAAATATTTAGGGATGGGGGATGGGTTTAGGGATAAGGAAATGAGATGGAGGAACAATTTAGGGATGAGTGGGATGGGGGAATAGTTTAGGGATGATGGAATGGGGTAGGAAGAAGGAAACAATTTATGAGGAGGGAAATAATTGAGTGATGGGGGATGGGTTTAGGGATGAGGAAATGAGATGGGTTGATATTTTAGGGATGAGTGGATGGGTGTACTGATAAAGAAATGATTGAGGGATAGGGAAATGATGTAGAGATAGGGGATGGGTTTAGGGATAAGGAAACGATTGATGGATAGGGAAATGATTTAGGGATGGGGATATGGGTTTGGGGATAAGGAAATGAGATGGGGGGATGGTTTATGGATGAGTGGGATGAGTGTAGGGATAAGGAAATGATTGAGGGATAGGAAACAATTTAGGGATTTGGGGGTGTTGGAACCTATGAATTTGATAAATTTATAGTGCTTTATTGTTTTCACTTTGTTCCACCCTCCTTTTGTATATGCCACCAATTATAACTAGCATTCCTAAACAGTTTACCATTCTCAAGTGCCTTTGGTAATTATATTCCCTTATTTCCAAGCTATACACTCAAAAACCCATTTTTTTATAAATGATCAAAAGATGGCTTTCCCCTTATTCTTCCTTTTCTTGTTTGAGTACTTTTAGAGATTCATGTCCTGAATAGACATTTGGAACAAGGTCCAAATCTATTTCCAATCCCCAGTTTCCCCTTATTCTTAATTTTCTTCTCTAAGTCCTTTCAGGGATTTGAGTCTCGAATGGGCATGTAGACCAAGGTCCAAATCCATTCCCAATCCCCAATTTTATTTTGTTCTTTCTTCCTTTCGATCCATTTAGAACTTCGGGTCCTGATTGGACTTTTGAACCAAGGTCCAAGTCTTTTTTGGGTTCCCGACTTCTTTCTTTCTTCTTCGGTCTCGTCGAACTTTTGGGTCTCGATTGTAAATTTACACCTTTCATCTAAAAGTATGAATCCAATTAGGATTTACAATCATAATCCCCCTTCCTTATTTCTTTCTTTCTTCATCAAACTTTTGTGAGCTGATCGTACTTTTGGACTTTAAGTCCAAAATTGTCACACCCTGTCTTGTTATTGTTGATTTACTTTTACCTTCATGAGTAAATAGTATGGTAAATGCAATCATGAGTTTGATATGCTTGCTAAAGAATGGAATACTAAAATAGGTATTATGTGAAAGTATTGATAAATGCTTAATATGGATTTCAAAGAGTAAATATGTTTATATTAATTGCTATATGAATATGCTTAAGTTTATGTTGTATATGGATTTATTATGAATGTCTAAATACCATTGTGAATGTGCTAGGCTAGTTTCAGGGATAGTATAGGTTCATTCCTCTAGGAAGATGGGAAGTATCACTCAGGAGAAGTGAATTGTTAGATAACCAGTAACATAACCTATCTAAGCTTACACACACTCGCAGTAGAATGGTTAAGTCTAGACATAGTAGTGAGAATTGGTAAGTCATCATTTAGACAAGATGTGTTTGCATTAGTAGAGGTCTTGGTTACTATTGAATGCATGCTTGGATGATGTTTGATGCTTGAGCTTATGATTTCTTCCCTATGTTACTATAATTGTATTGATGAGTTGAACACACATGAAATATAAGTATATGTGCACATATGCATGTTGATGATAGACCATACACATGAAGGAATGTGTACATGAGGGTACATAGGTAGGCATACCAATACACACAAGTATGAATGGATTGCTTATGTGCATGGAACAATCAAGTGGGCCAAAAAACATGTATATGTATATACATAGATATATCGCACATAGGAACTTATCAATACAATAGTAATTGTGTTTAAGTGTTGAGTGCAATTGAATGTGTATATATATATATATATATATGATTTATACATATATCCATATGTACACATGTATTGATACACATGTATGATTGGAAAACATATATTCCATATGAATGTATCGATATATGTGCACATATGTATACATGTACATAGAGGAATATATATGTATACAATCAATGTAATTATTAATACTATAAGAATATTAAATAGGATGTACTCATTTATATATTGAATGTATACATACTTTTTTGGCATTTTGAATGTCACCTTTTGGTCATGTGTTGTTGTCAAAATTTGAGGTCGACCTATAGGTTATTCTTATTGAGTAAACTTCTTGGTTGCTGCCACCTTTTTTCCAACTTAAGTGAGTCAAATTGCATGGTGTTTGTTGTCATAATACATTCATTTTCTATAGGATTTGAATTCTCCCTGTTGTTGTATAAATAGAGAAGCTTACTCTTTCATTTGTTACTCATTCTACTTCCACTCCATACACACTTCTCTTCTACAAACTTATTCTACTATTTTACTCTGCTACATTATTTTGTGAGAGCTAAGAATTTTTTTGAGAGAGCCTTGAACATTTGAAGGGAGCTATATTATGAGAGTTTATTATTAAGATCATTTTATCAACTTGTGAGAAGGATTCTTGCTTAGTGAGGACGAGCGAAGCTAGGAAGCCGTTGTTGGAGACTGTGCAATAGATTAGTCTATTGGAATAAGCATAACATAGGCATGGGGATCTATTTTCTCTTATTCATCTTTATTTATGAAAGATTGAGTTTTGAATACTTTGTTTGGGCTGCATGAGAATACTTGCACTGGGAAAATATAGTATTTTCTTTGGGAAGGAAAATAAGCTATTTTATGCTTTCTTGTGAAGTGCTTGTATTCACTCCATAATAGGAGGGATTATTTGTCATAGGTATAAATATACTAGATATGATTAAAAAAGATTGGCTTAAGGGTTATAAATTGATGTAGGAGCATCCAGTGGTGTAAGGGCAATCCTACATCACCCAAAAGTATATTTACTTTCATTTAGCTTTTTGTAGATGTTGTTGCAATTCAAGATACCCTTTTCGTCGAAGAATAAGTTCCAAATTTTAGAACTACTTTTCTGTTTTTTCTGCTCAACTGCTATTTTTAGCAGGTTTGAATTTGAAGGCATGAGGAGGCAGAAATTTGAGGGAAGCTTCAGGACAGAAAAATAAACACTTTGGTGAAAGAATCAGGCTAAGATCATTCCCGGTTCAAAAGTTATTCAAGTTTTAGTTTTTTCTTTTTGCCCTATAAAATCTTCGAAGCTAATTTTGAGGTACTTAAAGGCTCCATATGGGCCCGAAAATCTGCGGAAAACAAAAGTGGGTAGCCTTTAGGCCCCACTTTTTCGACTTCATTTTTGCAAGAGCTTTCCGAAAAGGTATTATGATTGAAGATTTGACAGTCAAATCTTAAGTTAGGGCTTTCGGAAGTTGGTGCATAATTAGAATGTTGTTTTTTGGCTCCAAATGGAGAAAGGGGTTATTTATGGGTGAGTTTCTGATTATTGGGAGTAGTTTTTGGGGAAAGAAGATCGCATATTGCGAAAAGGGGAGTTTTGTACTTTTTTGTAATTTGGATGTATTGCAAAACTTGAGGATTTGAGATCCTCTACATGTAAGAATTTCATATTTTGAAAATAATAAGATTCTCCGATTTTGTGTGTGGATTTTTGTGACTCAGGTTAGCACCCTCATCATTTATAATGGGAAAGGTATTGGTTTATGATGATAGGAAACCTTAGGAATTATAAGGTTTAGGTGTACATCAATAGTTTGGGAGAAATGATAGAATGAGCCATTGCTAATATGTTCTTGTATGAACACTTGGTCATACATCACCCTTGAATGAAATGATAAGTTTGGAATAACCCAACAAGTCAAGAAGTCTATTTGAAGAAAACCTAGGCTAAGAGTTTTTTACTAGGTTGAGAAAAGTACTTGACTATTCATTGGATGGTATTTTATCCTAGGATTAGTATCTATCAAGGGTAGAACTCACCTATGAGATTAAGTTGATTGCTTGAGTTTATGGAGTGTTAAATGATTAGAACTATAGATGGGATTACCTATTGAGTTAGAGTGGCTACTTAGTTAGTTGCTTTACATTCTTGAGATGAAGTCACATTGTTGACAAGATTATACTTTGAATAAATCTTTTAACTAAGGGTATTACACTCTCGAATGAAATCATGTATTGATATGATTATCATTTGATTGAGTTTCATCATTGATGTGGCTATTTTCTTGATGAGAACCACTTATTAATTTGATATATTACTGATTGGAGCCGGTTATTTATGAATAATTAATCTATGAATAGGTGAAGCTTATGTAGCTAAGTATAGATTATAAAAGTTATATTTGAGACTAGGTTTTCTTTAAATCAAATAAATTTTCTATGTAAAGTTAATTCATGGACTAGGAAATCTTGTATGTTATACCTAGGAAGTAGAATGTCCATTGAAGGGGGAAAAAAAATTATGCTTATGCTGGTAGAGATACCATAGTATTTTGGGAAAAAAGGGAAATAGTTTTCTTCTAAGGTTAGGGATTTTTTGGCCCCACAGTTATCGTTGCACCAAAAGACTGACCTATTAATGGTCGATACAACTACCAGAGTTAATGAATCCATGAGAGGTGGTTAGTCCATGTCGTGAACCCTGAGGGAAGCACTGACCATCTACCAACAAACTCCCCCTGAGCGTTACCTAAGGGGATTCAAACTTGGCACCTTTGGCTTTGATACCAATTGTTGGCCCCATAGTTGTTGTTGCACCAAAAGATTGGCATGTTAATGCCTGATACAACTGCTAGAGTTAACGGATCCATAGGAGGTGGTTAGTCCATGTTGTGAATCCCGAGGGAAGTGCTAACCATCTATAAATAGGAATACCTAAGGAGGGAAATTACCTAAGCATAGTATATGAATGGTCATGATCAAAACTAAGCTATAGAAGTGTATCTGAATAGGGTGACTATCACTTGAGGTACTAGGTGAGAATACTTTGGCCAAAGTAGTGTAAGTTGCCACTGTTTACATTGTCAATTCACTATGATCAATTTATTTGCATGTTAGTCCTAGATTGTGGGTTTACAAATTCTAGTCATGTAGGACACAACACTAAGCTTAGATAGACTATTGTTATGGAGTTTACCAACTAATATCTTCATCAAAGGGTAGGGCCATTTGTCGATTGATAGATGTGTGGGGGACCGCATTTGATTCTATGGTTGGAGGAAAAGTACTTGAGTGATGCTTCTCCTCATCAGTTGGCGATCAAGTTTTGTAGATGTTTGAGGTAGCATTAGGGATAGCTAGAGTGTGTGCACTAGAGAGTGAGGACATCCAAAGGGTATGCACCCATTGCGGCTACATCAAGATCAGTTCATATATATATTTCTAGATGAATCTCAAAAGAGATATGTATATATCATGTATCCATTTACATGGAAGGTTGTATTCTTGTATGAAAAACTTGAGCTCTTCAATAAGAAATCAATGTTATTAAAAGATTTATGGAATAAAAATGGAATGCAATGGAAGTTTTGAGATAGTGTTATCTCAATTATGCATGTAATTTATATTATGGGATGAAAAAAATTTATTGCTATGTCATGGCATCATAGCATATTCACCTAATGTGAAATATTTGGAGATTTGTTGAGTAGAACATTGGGGTTGTTACATGTGGTATTAGAGCTACCAGGTTTAGCTTTGGATCCTATGAGCTCATTACGCAATCAACGTGTAAACCTTATCAAAAGATAACGGTTGAAAATATCCTATTCCAAGATGGAAAAAGGAAAGAATAAGGGAAATGAAAAGGAAGATGAGATTATTGGAAACTTGTTTAAGATTGGGATGAGATAAGAGTCATCCCTAGAGTTGAAAACTCCTAAACCAAGAAATCATTATGATATTTCCCTTGAATTGCAGAAGATTATCCAATCGGGTGAGGTGGGAAGGTTATGAAGGATAAACAATATGAACCTTCACCCAACAAAATAGTTATATGTCTCTTTAAGGGGGTAGGAAGAATTGAAATAACCCCTTCTTGGAAGTGACCTATAGTTGTAAAGAGTCAAGGATTTTTTTTATTTAGTAAGTATACTACGAATCAATGAGAATGCATTATTGGCATAATTTAGAAACTTTAATCGAAGTAGAAAATCAATGTTTTGTGAATCTCAATCAACAAAGGAAGTGTCCAAAAGGTTGGAAAACCCTTGAAAAAAAAATTATTTTGAAAAAAGCCTGGAACTTGCAAGAAATGAGGTAGTACCTTGGATTAAGGAAGATACCAAAATGGTCATAAAAGAAGTAATCAACAAAGTGGACATGGTTCCACCACCCAAAAGTGACGAGATCAATTTAGGAGTTATGATTAATATGGGAAAAATAAACCAAGAAATTTGAGAGTTCTTAAGGTTATGAGAAGATAAAGTTACCAAGAATTGGAGTAAAGTCACTTGGAAAGGTGATTATAAGAAAGAAACTTGAAAAGTTAAATCTGATTGGCCCAACAAAGGTACAGTTAGTACTAATTTTGGTAGAAGTGTAGAATAAACACACCAACTTGCCAACAAAAATAAACTCATGTTAGAGGTTCCAAAAGGAAATGGGATACAAAGAGACACTATGTGTCAAAATAATAGAAATAGTAAGGAAATGATGCTCTAATTTGAAGGTACATCGACAAAAGAGGCTTGTGGATGTGGAAATTCCTCCACAAAAGGGATATCGGTAAACATGGAAAGGAGAATTGGAATAGTAGAGAGCCTCTTAGCTTGTAAAGTTGATAATTATTCAATAGATCTCTTTATTAATAATCCAATTATTGAATTTATGAGATAAGAGATCAGTGATGAATCTAATTTTAGGAATAAATATATTCAAGGCATGCCATGGAGGCAAGAAAAATGCAATAAGAAATCCAACAAGAAGGAATGAAAAATCATTTCGAGATAGAAAATATTTGCTAGGAGTTCAACTTTGAGTTGATCGAACGTCATGGAAACACTAAGAGAGGGAGAAATAGAGTGGGTTGACTTAGATTAAGTACCCCACCCAACAAAAATCGTGACTATATTTTTTATTTTAAAGAAATATTGACTTCATCATAAGTCATGATGTCAATATATTTCACGACCACAAGAATAAAGTATTGGAATTATTGGAAGATAATGAAAACATCAAGGATTATGACCAATGAGAAAATAATATTATCACTCAATACTTTATATATATGTTTGATTGGAAGATAGAATGACATTATCATCATTTCCTTAGAAAAGGTTAGGTAGACTACTTGTTCATGAAAGGGAAGATCATGGCCTAAGGAATAGGTAAGAAATTATCTAGAAATTACTCATGAATTGGAGCTATTAAGGAAACGTTGATGCTTGGTAATTGGGTATTCCATTAAATTTGATATCTTTTATAAACCAACATGACTGAATGAGGATTATTACTCAAAATTAGTATCAATGCTCATCAAAGAAGATAGATTGAGCTAAAAATCGGATTACGATTTCAGAAATAATTTTTGAAGGACAAAAGAAATCCAAGGTATGGATGTCCTAAGAGGAAGGAGATTTATCTCCACAAAATGTCTAAGAATTATGCTTATGTGGCATAAGTCCACAAAATAGGTTTTCATTTAGTCAAAGAATAGAGTAATAAGGAATGTGAAAGAACTTATGTACCCAAATTTTGAAAGATTAGGGAATGAAATGAGTAAATCGATGTCGTAGTTAGGACATTGGAATGAAAAATTTATTTGTTGGATGAGGAACCACTATAATCTAGGAAAAGATGGAGTAAGATGCTATGAATAATTACTCTCTTAAGATTCCAGAGGGGAAGTGGTAGAACACAAGATATTTTAATTTTTCCATGTCAATTTAACTAACATATTATTATGGTGAATAGACTCGCCAAGGTAACCAATGCTGGTTGAAAATGTGATATATGGGATTTTGGTCCTAAGCAATATATAGTGTTAAGTAAATTTTTAGTATTCCTAAGAAGGTTGGACATCTTTGTTGTGAATGAGAAAATAATGACGAGGTTGTGTAAACCATAGTCATCTTATGTGAAATTCAATTAAATGAATGCTCAATATATTTTTGTAGCCAAATAGGAAAAAGAAATAAACCAAATCTTGAATGATTTGTAGAATACTTATAAACTTCTAACATTGAGGTTTGATCCATTATATGAAAAGGAAGGTCGAAAACTCTATTAGGCTGAAATAGACTAAGAAATAGTGACAACCTTATACTAGAAAGGTTGTAAAAAAGGAACAAAAGATCAAAAAGATCAAATAAATATTGTTGATACAAAGCTTGAAATATGAAGTAGTATCATTATGTTCGGAATTGATCGGTGTACAAGAAAAATTTTATGCTCAAGTTGGACAATGGTCAAGACAATTAATTTTATGGTTAATAAAAATGGATGTGTAAGTGATGGATAGAATTGACTTCTGAGTTGTCCAATGGTTTAAATACCAAAGGGAAGGATGGGACCCATGGTATAGTGTGCAATGCACTAACATTCCTTTTCTATTTGAATTATACTAAGGATAAATTCATGTGCCAATGAGAACACACCTTCCATTCACTATAGCATAGGTGTTATGTGGTATATAAATACTATTGTACTTAGGATGTACATATGAGGTAATAGGATTATATATTATAAATCTCTTTGAGAGAGAAAGTATGTGTATGGCACACAATTTCTCCCTAAGCGATAACAAGAACACTCGAGGTATGGTCCAAAAAGGACAAGATTGAAATGAGTTAAGTTACGAGGGAAGATTATTTTATAATTCTTGCATGAATTGGAAAGGTAAGTATAAACCTTTATTTGAATTTATATATATGTTAAAGTGTTATAGATCATTGAGGACAATGATTCAAAAGGGGGGAAGTATGTCACACCTCATCTTGTTATTGCTGATTTACTTTTACCTTCATGGGTAAATAGTGTGGTAAATGCAATCATGAGTTTGATATGCTTGATAAAGAATGGAATACTGAAATAGGTGTTGTGTGAAAGTATTGATAAATGCTTAATATGGATTGGAAAGAGTAAATATGTTTACATTAATTACTATATGTATATGATTAATTTTATGATGCATATGTATTTATTATGAATGTCTAACTACCATTGTGAATTTCCTAAGCTAGTTGCAGGGACAGGTTCATTCCTCCAAGCGGAGGGGAAGTATCACTCAGGAGAAGTGATCGGTCAGATAACCAATAACGTAACCTATCTAATATTACACACTCACAATAGAATGGTTGAGTCTAGACATAGTCTTAGTGGGAATTGGTAATTCATCCTTTAGACAAGATGTGTTTGCATTAGTAAAGGTCTTGGTTACTGTTGAATGCATGCTTGGATGATGTTTTATGTCTAAGCTTATGAGTTCTTCCCTATGTTACTAGTATTGATGAGTTGAACACGTGTTAAATATAGGTATATGTACACATATTCATGTTGAAGATAGACCATATGCATGAAGGATGAGGGTACATAGGTAGACATACCAATGCACACTTATGAATGGGTTGCTTATGTGCATGGAACAATCTAGCGGACAAAGAAAAATGTAAATGTATATAGATATAGATCTATCACATGTAGGAACTTATCGATATGATAGTAATTATGTTTAAGTGTGGAGTGCAATCAAATGCATATATATATGTATTGATACACATGTATGACTAGAAAATATGAATGTATCGATATATGTACACATATGTATACATGTACATAGAGGAATATACATGTACACAATCAATGTAATTATTAATACTATAAGAATGTTAACTAGGTTGTATTAATTTGTATATTGAATGTATACATACTTTTTTGGGATGTGATATATATTTAAATGTGAATATATGTATGAAGGTCGATTAACATAAGCAATGCTTAGAGGACGAACATAATATATATTGGAAAATATTAAAGAGCAAACTATATACAATATATAGTGTTGCAAATAAGTTGATATGAAGAGTTGACATGGTCGATGCTTAGTGATAGAACACCATTGACTTAGTAAACAACAATAAATCTTGGGATGCTTTATCACTTGGCGATGGAATAATTATCAAACAACAAATAAAGTGAAATGCATGTTAATAGGAAGATATTACGAGAAGGTTAGGAATTGACCAAAGCTAATTTATGAGATATAGCGACTCATCATTCCTTAATTTGTGTTGAGCATAGACTTAGTCGACTTGTGCAATGTGTTACATTTTAAACATAGACTGATTCAACTGTGATAAGTCATGCCAAAATTTTAGGGAGTATGGCTACTTTTTTGGCACCACATTATGAAATTATAATTGTTGTAGAAGTATACTTTGAGAGAAATTTGAATGTAACCTTTTGGTCATGTGCTACTATCAAACTTTGAGGTTGACCTATAGGTTATTCTTGTTGAGTAAACTTCTTGGTTGCTGCCACCTTTTTGCCAACTTAAGTGAGTCAACTTGCATGGTGTTTGTTGTCATAATACATGCATTGTATATAGGTTGTGAAGTCTCCTTGTTGTTGTATAAATAGAGAAGCTTACTCTCTTATTTTTTACTCATTCTATTTCCACTCCATATGCACTTCTCTTCTACAAACTTATTATACTATTTTACTTTGTTGCATGATTTTGTGAGAGCTAAGAGTTGTTTTGAGAGAGCCTTGAACATTTTAGGGGAGCTATATTATGATATTTTATTAGTAAGAGAATTTTATCAACTTGTGAGGAGTCTTTCTTAGTGAGGACGAGGGAAGCTAGGAAGTTGTTGTTGGAGACTATGCAATAGATTAGTTTATTAGAATAAGCATAACACGAGCATGAGGATCTATTTTATCTTATTCATATTTGTTTATGAAAGATTTAGTTTTGTATGCTTTGATTGGTCTGCTTGAGAATAATTGCATTGGAAAAATATGGTATTTGATATGGGAAGGAAAAGAAGCTATTTTATGCTTTTTTGTGAAGTGCTTGTATTTACTTCGTAATAGGAGGGATTATTTTTCATAGGTATAAATATACTAGATATGATTGAAAAAGATTATTTTAAGGGTTATTTATAATGGGAAACATATTGGTGTATGATTATAGGAAACCTTAGAAATGATAAGATTTAGTTGTACATAAACAGTTTGGGAGAAATTATAGGATGAGTCATTGCTAATCTGTTCTTGTATGATCACTTGGTCATATGCCACTCTTGAATGAAATACTAGGTTTGGAATTAGCTAAAGAGTTGAGAAGTTTATTTGAAGAAAACCTAGGCTAAGATTTTCTTACTAGGTTGAGAAAAGTACTTGAGTAGTCATTAGATGGTATTTTATCCTAGGATTAGGTTATATCAAGGTTAGAACTTGCCTATGAGGTTAAATTGATTAGTTGAGTTTACGAAGTATTAAATGCTTAGAACTATAGATGGGATTACCTATTAAGTTAGATTTTATACTTAGTTAGTTTCCGTACACTCTTGAGATGAAGTCACATTGTTGAAAAGATTCTAGTTTGAATAACTCTTTTAATTAAGGGGATTACACTCTTGAATGGAATCATATATTGCTATGATTATTCTTCAATTAAGGTCCATCATTTATGTGGCTATTTTCTTGATGAGAACCACTTATTCATGTGATATATTACTAATTGGAGTCATTTATTTATGAATAATTAATCTATGAATAGAATGAAGCTTATGTAGCTAACTATAGATTATAAAGTTAAACTTGAGACTAGGTTGTCTTTTAAAGAAAATAGCTTGTCTATGTAAATTTAATTCATGGACTAGGAAAGCTTGTATGTTATACCTAGGAAGTAGAATGTCCATTGAAAGGGAAAAATAACTTATGCTTATGTTGGTAGAGATACCATAGTATTTTAGGAAAAATGGAAATAGGTTTTTTCTAAGGTCAGGGATTACCTAAACATAATATATGAATGGTCATTATCCAAACTAAGCTATAGAAGTGTATGTGAATAGGGAGACTGTCACTTGAAGTAATAGGTGAGAATACTTTGGCCAAAGTAGTGTAAGTTTCTAGTGTTTACATTGTCAATTCTTTGTGATCCATTTATTTGCATGATAGTCATAGGTTGTGGATTTACAAGTTCTAGTCATGTAGGACACAACACTAAGCTTAGATAGGCTATTGTTATGGGTTTAAAAAAAAATCTCTTCATTGAAGGGTAAGGCCATCTCTCGATTGATAGATGTGCGGGGGATCGCATTTGAGTTTATGGTTGGCAGAAAAGTGATTGAGTGATGCTTCTCCACATTAGTGAGTGGCCAAGGTTTGCGGATGTTTTCACCAGATTGGGGACAGTTGGAGTGTGTGCACCAGAGAGTGAGGACTTCCAAAAGGAATGCACCATTGTTGTGGCACTGGGATCAGTTTGTATATCTATTTCTAGATGAAGCTCAAAAGAGCTATGTATGTATCATGTACCCACTTACATGGATGGTCGTAATCTTGTATGAAAAACTTGATTTATTCAATAAGAAATAAATGTTATCGAAAGATTTGTGGAACTACAGTGGAATGCAATGGAAAATTGGAAATAGTGTTATCTCAATTGTGCATGTAATTTACATTATGGAATGAAAAAAATTTATTGCTATGTCATGACATCATAGAATATTCACTTAACATGAAATCTTTGGAGATTTACTAACTAGAACACTGGGGTTGTTAACAAAATTCTATATATGTTTTGATTTCTTGAACCTAGCTCCTTCCTTGTCATGATTTCAAATCTTTTTGTCCAAAAGTCTGAATCTGGTTTTTGTTTCCAAGTCCCACCATCAAGGTCCCTTTACATTTGCTTGGTTTTCACAATTTCACATATAATATTTTATTGAATGAAGATGAAGTTGTGAAATGGTGGGAAGGGTCACATGAGGCATAATTTTAGGGGGATTTTAGTATTTTGTAGGCTCTTCAATGCGAGTCCCATTCCAAGCTGTAGAACCAAAAAAAGGGTGACAATTTTTTTGTTCTCACTGGTTTCCATATGTCTACTGGATAATTTCACTAAATACAAAATAAAGGTGCAAAACTATATAAAATTTAATAGCCATTAGCATTTACTGTTTACATGAGTCTACAAACTCTTAAGAGTAGGCTAAGTTATTATGTGTGAAAGAGAGAAAAAGGGACACATGAATCTTTCTCAATGATTCTGCAAGTCCACAAGCTATTCAAGGAGGGCCTAGTTTCTTAATATGGAATTATAGAAGGGCAACATGTGTCATGGTTTCAAGTGGATTTCATGAGTTCATAGGCTCTTCAAGGCATGCCCCATTTTAAGTTGAAAAACTATGGAAGGTTATTGCATGATCTCCTAGATGATATGAGTCTCCTTTTAGAAAAATATCTTCTTAATGGATCCACTTGGATGATGTTTAAAGTGAGTATAATGTGGAATATTCCAATTGATCGAGAATTTTCAAAGAATGGTGAATTCTTGTCAAAAAAATTCAAACTCAATCAAGATGGTTTAGATCATAGATCTTGTCCTATCTTGGAAAATCAATGGTTCACATTCAAACTTGGACGACATATATTTTTAGAGCTCAAGAGGGGAAGTAAGTGCTTCATGTTGCCTTCATTGACAATTTATCAATCTCAAGGTAGTTTAGAATGGTGCCATGAATGCATCATTATATTCTATAGAGGATGTTTTCAACTACTCCTACCGCCCTTATGGAATTTCCACAATCCCAAGGTAATTGAGTGATAGAGCTAACTAATGGTACCCTACAATTCTCCTCTAATGTGCAATTTGGGTAGTTTCATCTTCTCTAGTTGTGAAAAGAAAATGTTTGTGCTCAAAATTTCTCTACACATGTCTGAAATTTGATTCTATGCATGATTGAGATTTGATTTTATGTGATTTGATAAGATTTCTTCATTTTTTGTTAACCATAATTGGATTAGGGTTTCCAACGTCTTATAAAATAAAGTATTGTGCTTATTGCAAAGGCTCGATTCTAGTTTTGGAAGTTTTGAGAAAGAAAAAATATTATGTATAGGTACATGGGGGTTATTTTTATTAGATGAAGTTATGTGTATATAGATCATCACATCATAGTGTTGTTGTATCTTGATTTGTAGCATATATTAATACACATTGTTTTGTAGTTGTATCCAAGCTTATATGCAATGATGTTTGACTAGGAATAATCAAGGATTATTGATTTCTTCCTACATATTTTCTGTAGAGAACTATTTTTATTATTGCTTCATGTCCAAGAGATAGATTAAATACTCTCATGAAAATAGTTTAATATTATTATACTTTCAGATGAATTGTTAATTATGACTGTATTAAAATCTTTAGAGATCTTATTATCATTAGGTGGTAATATAACAAAAGATCATTAGGATATGATTTGCATTGTGATTTAAGATGTATGATACATGACTCTATAGCCCGTACTCAAGCACCAATCACTCTTGTATAGTTTCTACTTCTAGAATGGTTCAAAAAAATTATAAATTTCAATGATTCTTTTTATTTAAGCCTAATTTATTAAGGTTTTTGTGTCTTCATGGGTTTTAAGGAATCTAGGGGATATGCCTGAGATTTTATCATTTGTTACTCCTCTATGTGTTTGATATGAATAAATGTGTAATTTACTAGTTCTCAACATTGTTCAAAGTATCAAAGATCATACTTAAATAAGAAAAAAAATATAGCACCTTTATCCATGTATCTAAGAACATATTAAACATCAACTTTCAAACTATCTATGGTTTTGGTGTGATGTGAGATTAACACAACTGTGAGCTTATGAAAGTATTTTCATTTTATTTCATTGTATCATTTGGACTTTATCTCATACCTATAACATTATCTATTAAAGGATTTATATTCTTTGAGACCCATAAAAGGATTACCCTCCCGAGTCTTGTGGAGCTCAATGTGTAGAAGGTTGGATCCATCCTTGTTCATTGGCTTTCTCTTTTCCTTTGTTTGATTATAGTGCAAATATTTATCTTAATCTTTTCTTCCCCTAGTTTATGAATTTTATTTTCTCTTAGAATTAAGGGTTGCAAGAAAAAATAAACAATAGATTCAAGATTCTATTGGGGACTAGCATAAATATATCTAGTCTAGTTGTTTTCTTCTTCAATAGATTCTGAGAAATCATTGGGTGAATTTTCTTCTATTATATGAATTTTATTGTTCAATGGTTAGCCATGTCTATCATTTACAATTTCTTGGAAAATTTCTAAAATATTTGTTCCCATTTTGGGTGGTGAC
The DNA here is from genome assembly GCA_007115665.2 of Sequoiadendron giganteum. Lineage (NCBI taxonomy): Eukaryota > Viridiplantae > Streptophyta > Pinopsida > Cupressales > Cupressaceae > Sequoiadendron > Sequoiadendron giganteum. The sequence continues at coordinate 834,932,223 of CM021100.1, read as the reverse complement.
TATGAAAAATATCCTTGTCATTGATAACTGTAAGAAGGAAAGACTATCATAAAATATGGATGGTAGAAGATCTCTATTCAACATAGACCCGAGAAAAATTTTGGCTAGTGAGCTTCATCCTCTAAGACAAACTTGGAAATAAAAATATGCAGGTAAGTATGTTGATCTTCTTTGAAATACTTCAATTAATAATAAAGAAAATGCATTAGCAACACCCCTACTAGGTGGTGATGTCCCAAGATCTATGATGAGTGTTGAATATATAAAAAATGTTGAATATATGAGAGATGAAATTTTATTGGCTAAGAAAGAAGAACTCATGGTAGGATTTGAAAAGGAAAGAGAACAAGCTCGAAAAAATATGGCATTAGACATAGTGTTTATGCTAAAGTAATTTAACTCCACTTGTGATTGTAACCATGGAGTTTCAGAACAATCTTGTAAATACTCCCTATAGTCAACCAAGTAATTCGTTCTCAGGAATAACTCATCCTAATATCAATTCTATGTTATATAGAAGATCACATGTTGATGTATCATCTTAAAAGGCTTCTACATATGGATTTCCCAATGAAGTCGAATAGGAATTGTAAAAGGAGGTTGAGTATCCTAGGTTAGAGTTGGAAAGAATGGATAATATAAGAATTAGAGATTATATCAAAATAAGAGTAGATGCTCTTAAATCTTCTTAAGGATCTAGAAACCCATCTACTTCTAGTTCTAATTCATGAGTTCCCCCATTTAGGACTTTAAATTTACAAAAGTCCTCCTATAAATTCATAATGTTTCATTAATTGATCTCACCACTTTAGCTCCACAAAAAGAAAAAATTGTTCAAACATATTTCACCCAAATAAGTACTCCAATGAATACAAATATACATCAACCCAAACCACAACCTCAAGTACTTGTGTCTCGCAGAAAAATATAGGGGGTTATGCGCATTATGGGAATTATCAATAATATAATACAAATGTGGGTGCCCAAATGGGTCAACATAATTTTAATCCACTAGGGGGTTAGAATATTGTCAACCAACAAAATGATTAGGTTAATCCTCAAGTAAATCTAGTTGTAGGGAATTTCCCAACAAGAAGACCCTTGCAATTAGAGAGATACAGACAATTGGATCTTATTGGTATCCCTGGATACCCAAATGTCTTGCCCAATGATGTTATAAATATATTACCCAAATTTTCTAGTAATAATGCATTATCTTGGGAAAATCATCTTAGAACCTTCTTGAAGTTAATATATGACTTTGAGGTTTAAGATAAGGATGTGGTAATGAAATTATTTCTACAGTCTTTGATAGATGATCCAAGGGACTAGTATAGAGGCTTACCTGATTCTAGCATTAGGTAATGGGGTGAGTTTAAAATAATATTCAAAATAGGTGAGAAGACTGGCCCTAGATTTATTATTAATGAAATTACAAGCATAACTAAGGGCCAAAATGAATTCATTTCTTATTTCAATACAATATATGTGAAATTCATGAATAAAATACCATAATATATGAGACCAAGTGAATCCATGTGTTTGGTTTTATACTTGAATGCTTATGATCCTAAAATGGGTTATGAACTGAAATAAAAAGGACCTTAGTCTTTAAGGGATGCTTTCTGAATAGCAACTCATATTGAAAGTAATAGAAGGGTATTCAAAAAAGTGAGAAAAATAGATGACATAAAAATCCTGTATAACCCAAAGGGACATCAGAACAAAGTTGTATCCTTTGAGGATAAAATTGATAAGGTTATAAATTCTTTAAAATAATTGAGCTATAAAGTAGCAAGGAATGAGAAAGGTTTATCTCATGATAAACCTAATTATCAAAAGTGTGATAGAATGCTTAAACTATTTGATCAACCTTACAATACAAATTGGAATAATGAAAAACCTATCTAGAACAACCAAAGGGTAATTCCTAACAAAGAAACTAGACAAATACTCCTAAAATAAATAATTCAAATCTTGTTGGGAGTTCAGTTGGTTGTTATTCCAAAAAGGTCAGCCTATCAGGAATCCACTACCATCCCAAATTAAGGATCCATGGGAGGTTGTTAAACCATGTTGCAAATCATGTGGTCAACACTGACTAATGGGTGGAAGCATCAAGCTTCCAACAATCCCCCTAGTGTGACCATAGGATTTGAACTTGCAACCCCCGCTCTAATACCACTTGTTGGGAGTTGAGCTGGTCGTTATTCCCAAAAGGATGACCTATCAAGAATCCAATACCATCTCAAATTAAAGATCCATGGGAGGTTGTTAAACCATTTCATAATTCATGTGGTCAACACTGATTGAGGAGTGGAAGCGTTGAGCTTCCAAAAAATATAGTAGAGGATAAACCTTGGTGCATTTTATACTAATTACCTCATTCACCAAAATAATTTATGGTTTCCTAGTCTCTTAAAGGTCATGAAAATCCCAGTGATGATTGTGATAATACCATTGATGAGCACCATAAGATAAACATGAGGTCAACCAAAATGTGTTCAGCAAGTGAGGAGTATTCCTCTTATGAAGGATTCAGTGAATCAAATGTCTATAGTAAGAGATGTCAGATTCATAATTATCATCAACATTTTTTTTTGATGAGGATGAAGATCATTATGGTGTACACAATGTTGAGTCATCTAAAACTGATATTAGATTAAGGATACACTCAAATGAAGAAATCAAGACACTAAAAGATGTAGCTATTACTCAATATATGAGTAATTACAACTTCAAAAACACAATAATGAACAATGATCAAGGAAAACTAGGAAGTCTCTTCCTAAAAGAGAACAAAAATGATGTCAAAGGATCAAGGAAAACTAGCAGGAAGCACTTCAAATGAAAAATAAAAACATGACGTATAAAGAAAAGGCTATTAGCAAGGGTGAAAATTAGATTGTGTCACCTCTTATAAAAGCCAAATATGAGAAAATGATAGTTAAATAAAATAAATTATATAATGCTAAGAATGTTTAGAGAATTGTTTTGGAATATGAAGTTGAAAGGGTTAGTGATCAAAATATACCTATTGTTCAAGCCTATGACATTCCTAAATATTTTTATGTTGATATGGCATAATTTTTGTCATAGATCAAGGTGTTTGTTCCTCTATTAGAGATTATAAGAATAAAGGAGCATAAAGATCAAGTATTTTCCCTTATAAATGGTGTAGCTATAGCCTCTACTAGTAAGAAGAAGGTTTTTACCCTTCCTTAAAAGGGTGAAGAACAATCAAGTAGGATTGAACTTAAAAATTCCAATTCAATGAGATACCTAAAGTATATTTGGGAAAATTACTCTAACTACATGTTTTACCTAGGTTGATCTTTCTATTCCACGTCATGGATTAATGATAAGGTGATTAAGAATTGTATGATTAATTTAGGATCATCTACCATTATCATGCCATTGGAAATTATGAAGGAATTGGGACTTCAAATCAATAAACCATTTGGAAAATGCTTTGCAATGAATTCTAAGGAAGTTCAAATAATCGAACTGATGAAAGATATAAACTTTAAACTAGTTTCCTACCCTGAAAATGACTTCATAATGAATGTAAGTGTGGTTGACATCCCACCTCAATATGGGATTCTTTTGTCAAGAAGAAGGTTAGCCACAATTGGTGGAAGTATGCAAATGGATCTATCCTATGTCATGATCCCCATCAATGAAAAGAGTGTTAAGTTAGCCAGAGAAAAAAGGTCTTGTAATCTTGTTGAAGGTCTAAAACCTACTGAGAAGTTATGTTTCATGGATGTTGACATAGATAATTTTAGGTTTGAAGAAGACTCAACTAAGAAGAAATAAATTGCAGCTATAGCTCAAGAAGTAAAATAATATGCTAAAGAAGATGACTTATGGTCCATGTATTTTGATGGGGCATATCCAAAGGAAGGAGTAGGTGTAGGGGTGATAATTATATCACCAAAAGGTAAGTCCTATAAATACTCATTGTCTTTGAAATTTAACTACACAAATAAAGTTGCAGAGTATGAAGCAATACTATTAGGACTAAATGTGGTTTTCAACCATGATATCAAGAAGCTCAAATTTATAGGGGATTATGAGTTAGTCATATCTCAAATTAGGGCCAAGTATGTGTCTAAACATAGAATATTGAAGCAATATAAGGCTGATATTTGGGATAATATTGAAATATTTGATGTATTTTCTATAGAATAGGTGGAGAGGTCCAAAAATGTAATGGCATACATCCTTGCTAATATAAACTTACAACCTAATGATATTACATTTTTTGGAATATCTAAGGTTGAGGTCAAGACAAGACCATCCATTCTAGATAATATTTGTAATTGGCATATATTCAATGATGACCAAGATCTACTCAAATTCTTACAATGTGTAGATGAATATCAAATCCAAGAGATAGATTTTTAGAATTTTGTTAAGAGAATTGATGGAAATGAAACTATTTATAGGAATGAGGTCATTAATTTCTAAAAAAATAAAATCCTAAAAGGATTGGAAACATTAGAAAGATTCTTTGATAATGATGATACTTGTGTAATACAAAGCTAACCCCTATACATGAACAAGACCTAGAAGAAATTAATTTAGGAACAAAGAATACACCTAAGAACGTGTATGTTGGGAAGAAATTAAGCCCAAAAATTAGAACCATGCTTATTGGTTTAATAATAAAATACAAACATGTATTTCATCAAGTATATGATGACCTAAAGGCATATAGAGAGGACTTATTTCAATATGAGATCCCTTTGAAATTAGATGCTAATCTCTTCAAGAAAAAATAGAGACCCATTAACCCCACACTGGCACCGAAAATGTAATAGGAGTTAATGAAGCTCAAAGATGGGGGCATTATTAAGCCCATCAAGAATTCCACCTAGGTTTCAAATTTAGGGCCAATCAAAAAGAAGAATGGATACATTAGATTATGTGTAGATTTTAGAAATCTTAATGTGACTTCATTAAAGGATAATTATCCATTGCCTAACATGAAGTTAATATTAGTGAAAGTCATTGGTTGTGAGTTATCATCAATGATGGATGGTTTTCAGGCTACAACCAGGTGAAGGTAAAAGAATCAGAGTAGTACAAGACCACATTCACTACACCATGGGGCACCTATGTCTATGTTAGGATATCATTTGGGTTAACTAACATAGGAGAAAAATTCTAAAGAGAAATGGATGTTGCATTTTAGACCTCATTGATATAATAATAGTTGTTTATCAAGATGATTTGACTATTTTTTCCAAAAATATAGAGGATCACTATATGCATCTTGATAAGATCTTTACTAGAGCTCTAGAGTATGGTATTTCCCTCAAACCTAAGAAGTGTGCATTTTAGGTTATATAAGGAAAGCTCTTGATAAATATTATATCAAAGGATGAGATAGAATAGGTCTAGATAATGTTGTAGCAATTGGAAGGATTCCACAATCTAAAACCATTAAAGTTATTCAGTCTTTCTTTAGTCAAGTGAATTTTGTAAGGAAATTTGTTATAAATTTTGTTGAGCTAACCAAATACATCTCTAAAATTATAAAGAAAGGTGAATATATCTCATGGGGAGAAGATCTAACAAATGCCTTCCAAAGCATAAAGGAAACAATAAAAAGGGCTCCTTTTTTTTAAATCTCCAAAAATTTCAAAACCTTTTCAATTGTTTTATTTTTCTTCTTTTCATACAATAACTATTGTCTTGATACAAAGGATTGAAGAAGGATATGAGTAGCTAATTGATTTCTTCATCAAATCTCTTCAAGCTGCTGAGTTTAAGTATGACATAATGGATAAGTACAATTATTCTTTGGTAAAATTGTAAAGAACTTCTTACCTTACTTGGTTGGGGTTGAAATTGTTTCATGTGTTCCTAGTACTGTTGTCAAAGACATATTCACTCAACAAGAGGTAACAAGGAGAATATGTAGGTGGATCAACAAGATCCAAGATTTTAATATTGAAATTCAGATTACAAAGCTTGTTAGAGGAAAAGGAATGGCTAAGATTATGGTTGAGTCAAACCTAGAATCCAATCAAGTAAACAATATGGAGACAAACTCAATATCAGCTAATTGCAATTTACAATCATCTCCTTGGTATCAAGACATTGTATATTACCTGAAGCATATGTAATGTCTAGAAGAAATGAGTGATAGCCAAAATATAGCTCTTAAGCTTCATGCCATTAAGTATGTTGTGAAATGAACACCCCTTTGTTTTGCTTTATGGACTATATAGTGTGTCCTTGTTTTTTCTTTGATTTATGTTCTGGATATTTGGATACTTTATCTTGTGTGTGTATTTGATCACTATTTATAGAGTGACAAACTATTTATGTAATGTGATTTGTTTTATCTGAGGAATTGTTTTACATGTTTTTAATTGGTGTAATGATGTTAGTTGATATAACATGTGAGTGCATATGAGAATATTTGATGTATGATGGAAATGTCAGTTATGATGATTGTATTGGTGAAGGGGACGGGTTCGCATCACTCGCTTGTGAGCGCCCTACGAATCTATGATTTCCTCTTCACAATGTGTATTTTATGTTGTTTACATTATATGATGTTTACTTAGTTCTTAGGTTTGAAGGTACATGACATTGACTCCACCTAGTTCCATAGGTTTGAGTGTGTCGATCCAACGGTTAAGTTGAACGGGAGATAGTAGCTAGGTAGCATGTGTCAAGTCTACACCCTAGCCTTAGTGCATCGTCAATTTTAGTTGTTGAGTCATAGTTTACCTTATTTTAATTCTATTTGATTCTAAAAAAGTGTGTGATTATTTAATCAATTTTTAGAATGATTGCATTGGTTAAAAGTGGTGATTATTTAATATTAAACTAAAATTATGCTTGGAAGTTATATTTAAAGTTATTAATAAAATTAAAATGTATTTAATTAATTAAATTTAATCTCAAAAGGGTTGAATTTAGTTATTAAATAATTAAAATTAATTAATTAAATTTTATTTATATTAAATTAAATAAAAGCTAAAATTGAAAGATATTTGAAATTGCATTTTAAATTTAAAGTTGGTTTTCGAAAATGGGAATTAAGTGGATATTTTAATTTTCAATATTGCATGCAAAATTAGATTTGGTTGTTTAAGATATTTTGGTTTAGGACTAAAGTGCATGTTTAATGAATAAGAAGGGATTATTGAAAATTCATGGATTCGGAGAGAAGATTTTGGAAGGAAGATTTTGGGGAAAATTGCACAGAGAAGGGTTTGAAGAAATTTTTTATTGTATAATCAATTTGAGGAAAGTTTGTTTATAATTGGTTGAGCTGTTGGATTGGATTCATTGCATAGTAGAAGAGAATTCATGAGATCCTTGGAGGAGGCTTTGCATCAGAAATTCATCTTTTCCTGTAGCTTCAAACTCTAGGTTTTGTTCTGTGATTTTTGTTCTTGTTTTGCTTAAAACAAATATATATTGTTTAAGAAATATGTTTGTTGAATTCATTGGGAATTAGAATTTATTAATGAAAATTAGATATAAATTAATCAGAAATTTGGAAGATTGTATAAATATATTGTAGGATTTATTTTTTAATTGAGGAATTTGTAGAATCATTGTTAAATTAAAACTTAGATTGTGCAACACATGTAGATTGTTGGAGAGATTTTATCCCTTTAGAAAACAATTAGATCTGGTTTTGAAAACAAACCTCTATAGAAAATTGTGCTGGAGAATATTGGAGGATTTAAAAACTACTATTATAATTTAGATCCTTTTAGTTTTATTGTCCTTTTGTGGTTTTTGAATTGAAGAAAATGAATTAAGAGAATTAATTTTAAAGCCTCTGTGAATTTTGGATTTTCTGGAAAAAAATTGCATAATTACACCTGTAGGTGAACGTTTTCACATAATTTTCCCAATTTGTTTATCATGTTTAATCCGTTAATATATATATATATATATATATATATATATATATATATATATATATATATATATTCTAAGTTAAAAATGTTGTTTTAATTCTTTTTCTTCCATCGCCGTACGACCGACACGTTTTGTAAAAGACATTGAAATTTGTTTAAAAAACAAAAATTTAAAAAAATTTAAAAAATGAAATCGTGAATTTTTTCGTTCGCTATTGGGCTGAGGGTGTGCAGTGTTTTGGGAGGGGGTTTGAACCCATCGCCGCTCCCTACATGGAGGTGTGGCTACCTCTAAAGGCAACGTCCTCCACTGTGTGGAGGGAGCGCTACCTTTGAAGGAAGTGAAACCCGCTTTAGGGAGGTCGCGTATGGAGTGGAGGTGGCGATGGAACATGGGCACGGGGGTTTGGTCCTGGCTGACCCCTCACCATTATTAAAGTTTATTTTTTTTATATATATTTTTTGTATAGTACGAATTTTGAACCTTAACTGAATTCGTCCGCCATGCCAAAAGAATTTAAGGGTTTCATGAATGGTAGATAATTTAGTCAAAATAAATAAGTATATATTTAATATTTATTTGTAATGAAAATTTAATAATATTTAGTATTTAAATAGTAAATATATTTAGTTAATAAAATGAGTAATAAAAATAGTGTGTAATTTGAATATTTAGAATGAATGTTTTAAAACATTGTAGTTGTATTTAAATGTTTAGATAACATAAGCATTTGGAAAATTAGTTATTGAATATTAATATAATTTATTAAAATAATGTACTTGTTTAATAAAATATATTAATATATATTTGATGTATTTATATACTCGAGTATTTCAATAAGGAGTATATTCAGTATTTGTTTTGTTTTATTTAAGTGCATGTAATTTAGTTTTGCATGGAGATCTTAAATGATAAGTTTTGAATGCATGGGCAATTAGATAAGGAAAAAGATATTTTATAAATTGCATGTTTAGATAGAAAATTGAAAGGAATATAGTATGTGGGTAGAAAAATTGAAAGGATTTACTTGCATAGAGTTATGTTCATTTTAAAAGTAAATTTAGGAATTGATTATATTGGAAAAGAAAAATATTTATTTCAATTTATTTATTTTCTATTTAGAGTAATTAAATCATTATGATTGGAATATGAAAGAGATATGGATTTAGTATATCCAAAAATAGCAAGATCCTCGTGATTGTCTTTTAGATTTATTTTCCCCATATTACGCAAAGGTTTATATGATTATTTGAGTTAACCATGTTATTATGCCTTTGATTTTGTCAATGCTACCTATTGATTGAGGATGGATTTAAGAAATCCAAATGTTAGATTTGATTAATGACTTGAATGCTTTGTTAGCTATTTCGTCAAGTTGCATTGTGGGATATGGGATTAAGTGTTAGTCCAAATTGGTAAGTCTTCCAGAAGATCTTAGAGGATGAGGGTTGTCATTTCTTTATGTCAACTAGTTGTTTTTCCCTTGGGTAGTGCATGGTGTCTTTTTAGTATTTACCCGGTTTCCACGAACGGGGATGTTTTATACCTCCTGTGGAAGGAGTGGACTATGTGTTTTGTTGCCTCCAAGATGTTTGGAGTGAGTTCTATTATTTGTTTCCTCCTTGAGATGGAGTGGTTTTGATACCTAGATTGTATGTACTTGTGATTCCCTTGGTGGTTAGTTTGTTTGTGTGTTGTCGAATAGAAGAGTGGCTTCCATTAGGGGCCAGAGCCCGTAAGAGGTAAGATTTGGGTAACCTATGGAAGTAAGTTTAATCAAGTGATAACTAAAATTATAAATTTGGGGAGTACTACACACTAAAAAGATAAGTTCTAGCTTCAATCATAGTCAAGTGCTAGTTAAGGTTTGGTGTGAGTGGGAAGGCCTAAAATGGCATAGTCATCTATCTTGTTTGTATGAGAGGTAATTGATTCCACATTAGTAATTATGAGGGTCGAGGTTCGGTAGAGGCCACCAAGAACACCAGATCCTATGAAGATCCGTTAAGGGTAACTTATTATGAGTTGTGCGATGATACTCTGTCTAGGACAACAGTTGTTAGTATTTATGTTATGTGTATGGTTCTCTAAACATACTTGATCTATTTTATGTCTGGAAGCAATGTGACCTATGTCAGTGATGTGAGTGTTGTACTTGTGTTGTAATTGAGTTGTACTTGTTTAGTTCATTTCTTTGGTTATGTCAGTATGAGACAGTATGAGTCTGCCTATGGTTAGAGGTTGTAGATCTTTGTCCATGTTACTTTGTAACTATCGCCTAGCATGGGGGGTGGGCCTTCGGGTACCACTTGGTTGGGTGGAACATGCACCATACATCATTGGGTCCCCATTTATCTTCAATACTTGGTGGCGAGACATCTAGATGGACAACTCACGGTTCTTGTTGTAATTTCTTTCATTGTAATATTTCTATTTGTATAAGTTATTTTATCCCTCTTATGTTATGAGGTGGAATTCTGTAATTGTAATACATTTGTACTATTGCCTCATTTTGGGAATGAGTGATGTAACTATTGGATTAAGTAAATGATTTTGAAATGGTATCTTGGTTGTTTATCTTATTATGTTATGTTGTATCCTTATTACGCATGATGCCTATTTCGTTAAGTTATTAAATTATATGGTTATGTTTGTGTGGGTTTATGTAATCCCAACCTTGTAGCCTTAGAGGTTGTTGTTAATTGGTAAGTGAATGTGTATTTTATCTACACTTTAAAAAAAAATTGGTTCGCTTAAGTCGTTAATTACAACTTCCTTTAGGGTTACTTGGTGGGGTATTACATGATACATAATGATTTATACTAGAGGAATAGAGATGGTGTGCTACTCAAATGTGTATATGAAGAACAAGCTACCTAAGTACTAAATGAAATGCATAGTGGAGTTTGTGGTGAATATTTCATGGCCGAAAAAACTACACATAGGATTCTAAGATATGGCTATTAGTGACCTACATCATTTGTAGACACACAAATGATGGTAATAATGTGTGATGCTTGCCAAATATTTTCAAGAAATTTTAAGGATTCTATAAATCTACCTTTGAAACCAATGTCTGAAGAAGCTCCTTTCCAACAGTGGGGGTTTGATTTTATTGGTGAAATTTCAAAAAAAAATTAGTGGTGGACATAGGTGGATCTTAGTAGCTATAGAATATTTCACTAAATGGATTTAGGGTATTCCCACTAGGGAAGATACAAGTAAAATTGTGATGGATTTCATATTGGGGAATATTATTACTAGATTTAGAGTGCCAATTAGATTAATCTCTAATAATGTAATGTGCTTCAAGTCTGAGGAATTCACAACTTTCTTTCATCAGTATGGAATAATTCTATCTTATTCATCCCCTTATCATCCACAAGTAAATGAACAATAAAAATCAAGCAACAAAATATTGATGAAAATAATAAAAAAAATTATAGGAAAGATCAATAAATATTGGGAATCAAAGCTTAGACTTGCACTATGGGCTAATAGGGTAACTATCAAAAAGACAACTAGTATATCTCCTTATGAGTTGGTATATGGAATGGAGGCAAGGTTACCTATCAAAAAAATTCTACCCATATACAATTTTATCCAAGAAAATGATGAATATATTTGTGATGCCATGACAAACAAAATAAATAAGCTTACAAAGTTGGATGAAGTAATAAGAACACCAAAAAAGAAGAATATCAAGCAACAAAAACAAATAAAATATATTTTTGATAAGAAGGAAACAACAAGAAGGTTCAAAATAGATGATATGGTCTTGTTATGGAATGCAAGATCTCAAGATAAGGGAAAAAATGAAAAAATTGATTCCCTTTAGGTTGGACCATATCTGATTGCTAACACACATGATGTAGACTCTTATTTTCTACAAGATATAAATGGTGAACTTTTGGAGTTTCCAATGGATGGATAATTTTTGAATCCCTAATTTTCATAAAGTAGGTATTTTCCATGCACAATGTACTTTATGTAAATATTTGTGTAGCCTTTCCCTTCTGCTTGGTCTTCTACTTTGGTATTTGTTTTAGATTTGGCACATGGACTTCTTCCTAGAGATTTGTAATCCCTCTTTCCTCCTTTATAGAACACGCCCCCAACTAGAGCCACTGTTGCTAACTATAAATTTGATGAGTTTATAGTGCTTTATTGTTGTCACTCCATTCCACCTTCCTTTTGCATATCCCATCAATTATAATCAATCTGAGGTATCCTAAATGGTATATCATTCTTAAGTGCCTCTGGTAGTTTTATTCCACATTTTCCAATCTACACTCAAAAACCAATTTTACATAAATGACCAAAATATGAATTTCACCTTCTTCCTTTTCTTCTCTTAGTCCTTTTGGAGATTTAGGTCTGAATAGACATTGGGCCAAGGTCCAAATCCATTCCCAGTCCTCAATTTCCCCTTCTTCTTCCTTTTCTTCTTTGAGTTCTTTTGGGGATTTGGGTCTCAAAAAAACATTTGGACACAAGTTTAAATATGTTCCCAATCCTCGATTTCCTTTTCTCCTTTCTCTTTTTCAATACCTTCAAAACTTGGGTCCTAATCAAAATTTCAAACCAAGGTCCAAGTTCATTATGGGTTCCCGAAATATTTCCTCTTCGATCCTGTCAAACTTTCAGATCTCAATTAGACATTTTCACCTTTGGTCCAAAATTTCGAATCCAATCAAGATCTTCAATCTCGACCCCCCTTCCTTCTTTCTTTCTATCTTCATAAAAAAAAAATTAAGAATTGATTAGAATTTTGGACTTTAAATCCAAAATTCCATATCCATTTTGGTTTCTCGAACCTAACTCCTTTTTTGTTGAGATTTAAAACCTCTTTTATATCTTTGAACTTCTTTTCCTAAAGCTCAAATTTGCTTTATGTTTTCACTCCTACTGTTAAGGTCCCTTTGTATTTGGTTGGTTTCTATAATTCCATGGAAAATATTTTATTGAAGGAAGATGAAGTCATGGAATGGTAGAAAGGGTGATATGTGGCATGAATTTATGGGGATTCCATGATTTTTTAGGCTCTTCAAGGAAAGACCCATTCCAAGCCACAAAACTTGATGCAGAGCAGGGGTTCAAAACCTTCAACCATCACGAATAGATCAGTTTCACATAAATTTTGAATCACAAAACTTTCAACTTGCTTCTTAATCACCATGTATATTTATGGCATATAAATGATCATTACATCAAACAACTCAACATTACATCATACACGGTTGAATCCTAATAGCAATATCATAATGCATTATTTTGTTAAACCCTCATTTCACCAAGGGTTATGACATTATTTACTATCAAAAGACACACAAAAAACCTCCATATCTTTCCCAAATGATCAAATAATTAAAATCCATTTATAGTAACCTTGTGTAGAGATGTAAAGAAGAGTCTCACCAAGTTTGAGCCTTTTTGGATGGTGCAATACAAAGATATAGTCTTCTTAATGCTTGTTCAAAACCCTAGTTTTATCACAAACCCGATCTCACCAAAAACATCATAACTCTTTCAAAACTTAATGAAATTAGATAAAAAAAAGAAAAATGAAATGAAACTATACTCACTTATCCATAATTTTCCATTGGTTTCAGACCATTATTTTACCATACCAATCTGTGCCATGTGTTTCTTTCAGACAATTATAGGAAAAATCAGTCATTCAGGACAACCAGTACCAAAAATGTCATAAAGATTACAAATCTGAATAGAAAGTGATGAGACCAATTGAAAATTAAATTACATTATCATCACTAACTTCTCCAACTAGTTTCAGATGAGTATATAAAATATACAATCCATAAAAAGCAAGAGAAAATTCTACAACATGAGAAAAAATCAAAAAAAATGCAAGAAAACAAGGGTTTCTTCTTCTTCATAATTTCCAACCATATCCAACCCCCAAATTCGAGTTGGAATTACCTATTTATAATATTAAAATAATTTCTAACTTCCCAACTAACTAATAAACTTCTACATGATCTTCACTCTTCATATTCCCATTCTTACATTTTTGCAACTTTTCAATATTGACAATTTTGCAAGAATTGACAACTTTTAACCATAATTATAAAATGACCCAACCAAGAACTCCTAGGACCTAAAATAGACTTTAAAATTTTCAAAATAGTCTAAATGGACTTATTACAAGCTAAGATCACCTAACTAACTCAAACTTCACAAATTGGCCTCATGGAGGCTTAAACCTGACAAGGTGCTCTTGCACCAAAACCATGAAAAGGGTAGCATATGTCCTCTTCTCACTTATTTCTACATGTCCTCAACAGAATTTAACTAAAGAAAAAATAGAGGTGTGGATTTTTGGAAAGGTTCATTCCTAGAAAAATTTTGTGTTTCCTTGAGTCCACGGAATCTTCATAGCAAGCTAAGTTCTTATATGCAAAAGAGTAGAAAAGAGACACATGGATCTTTCTTAATTGTTTGGCAAGTACACAAGCTATTCAAGGAGGGACTAGTTTCTAAATGTATAATTATAGAAGGGTGAAATTTTTCATGGTTTCAAGAAGATTCCATGATTCCACAAGATCTTCAAGTTGATTCCCATTTTAAGTAACGAAGTTGTGGAAGGTTACCACATGGTCTCTTAGATTATGTCACTCTTGTTTTTGAAAAAGCTCTTCTCAATGGATCCACTTGGATGAAGTGTAAAGTGATTATATGATGTGGAATATTCATATTGGTCAATAATTTTCAAAGCATGATGAATTCTTATCAAACATTTGCAAACTTTACCAAGACGGTTCTAATCATGACCTTGTCATATCTCAACAAATCAATAGTTCACATTTAAGCCTGGATAATGTTTACTGATAGAGCCCATGAGGGGAAGTGCTTTGTACCATCTTTATTGATAATTTCTCAAGCTTGAGGTAATAGAATGGTACCATGACACATCATTATATTCTACAGAGGATGTTTTGAACTACTCCCACTACCCATTCAATCACAACATTTCACTCTATAGAATTGTATGTTTGACTTGGTGGAGGACATTCCCACTCTTTCTTCTGCCTTTGCTAAGTCTATAATGCTAGCCTCATAGGAACTTATTTATGAGGATGTCAATGTGGCCTCCTCCTTGGCTCTTTTTATAATTGAGTCAGTCAGTACTAACCTTGCTATCGCTCCCCTACAATTTCATCTTCCTTCCCCCTATGATGATCTAGATTGGGACCAAGTTGACTTGTTCGAGATGTGAAACTAGAGTGGTGCCTCTTCTTTATCTTTAGATTAGATTTTTTTTTTATGTTACCCTATTTTTTAGTGGTTTTTCTCTCACCTAGAGGGCCCTTGATACCCTTGAAGGTACTTGGATACAAGAGAGATAATATATCATAAAAATTATTCTATTTGTCTCATCATTCTTCTATTTGTCATAAAATTTTGATTTTTCACATTAGTGACGATGTAAAGCATTGAGGAATTTAGGCTTCTTCCATGTTAACCTAATTTTTTTATTTGTGTTCATGTTCTCTTCTTGTTCCAATCTATTTGGGGGTGATGACAATTCATACATATTATACTATATTTATCAATCTATATCTATGATCAGTTCTGCACCTGAATAATTGGATCCCCTATGATCTTGATTTCTTCGTTTATGTTTTTCTTGATGTTGGGGATTCCATGTGTTGTCCCTCACATGACATCATTCCATGCATACATCTCACCATGTATGTCATGCCACAACGTTTATCTTTCTTTTCTTCTCCTTGGCATAGCACACATCATTCTAAGGGGGGGTTATCATGTTTGATTATTTTCTTATTATTTTTCAAAAATAACAAGTCTTGATGTCTCTTGATATCATCTTCTAGCTTGGAGGCAACCTAACTATACATGTATTATCTTTTTGTGATAGAGGTTATCCTCCTTTATAGATTTTATTTCTATCATCCATCTTTATATTTGCTTGTTGTATGGTCTCTAGCTTGCTACCCATACCTATCAACATTGTCTTTTATTTTATTAGATGATGTCATATCTAAAGATTTTGTCATGTCTATTTTTTTCTTTTTCACCTAACGTGTTTGTCTATAGCTAACATGTTTGTGGTGAGATTGTAGTCATCTTTGCAAGATGGAAGACTTGTGTCCTCTTCATGTCATAGCTCAAATTCTCTATTGCACATACTACATTGAAGACCCATGTCCTCTTCATCCTAGGTATATTATCTTCAACCTCTTTCTCTCTACTAAAGTGGGAGTAAAATTTAATGCCAAAAATTGTACCCTATGTAATTTTTCATTCCATAACCTCCCCTTTAGCCTAATTAAAGTCAATAATGCAATAATTTTTTCACCTAACCTAAATTTCACTCTTAACCCATTTAATTTCAGTTGTCTAAGTGAATTTTTTCTGTAGATGCTAGTGCTACATATAGATGTCTATGCGTCACGTAAATTTCTTAAAAAAGTTATTTCTTGTGTAGTCATTAGGATATTACAATTCTCACCTACACATAAATTATAATGCCTCTATGGCTTGCAGACATGTCAAAAACACCCATTTTACATGCCTTTTCTTCATTCAATTCACTTTTTCAATCTTGCCCATTCATTCAAGATCACTTCTACACCATTTTCTCTCATTCTTGCAAGATCTATCACATTTTGGCTCTCTACATTAGCAATTTGGCTCTCTTGACACATATTGAGTTTTGTATACTCTCCTTTGGCATCACTAGCTTGCTAAAGGAAGGGAAACTACACCCTTTCTCTTGCATTATCATCTTTATTTTGGTAGCATATTATCATTTTAGCTTGTCTATCATCTTTTCTATTTACTTTCATGTCTATTATTTTCTCTATCTATCTATCTAGTTGTCCATAGAGGTGGGAAAACCTACATGGGAGTTTGAATAAAGCAAACCGTAAACAACCCCAACATTTTTTCATGTTTTTGTGTGTGTAGGTTGTTGATTTGGAGCATTGTAGAAGGTTTTGTAGCATTTTTTTCCATCTTGTCATTCAACTGCATTTTTTTTAAATCCATGCATGTTAGTTCTTTTTATTTTATCTATGTTATTTGCATTATTTTGTTAATTTAGCATAACATCTATATTTTAGTCTCTAAATAGTTAGTAGACTCATTGTCATTTCTATTAGCAAGTTATTTTTTTAGACCATACAAGACTACAATATTCTGTGGGCATGTCTATATACTATATTGTCATCCTTGGCTGAAAGCTAGTTAGTTTTCTCATGAGACCTCTGGAGCTTGCTCTTTTGGTCCCTAAAACTCTTATTTCTTAAATCATTACAAAACATAAAATATAACAAAATCTCATTTTCTCTTCCATTCTTGTCACCTAAGCTTTTCCTTTGAGGTAGTTGAGGAACACTCATCCCTAGGGGAGAGGGAGAGTGTCATTTTTCTGAGCTATAAATCCTAAACAAAGTCCCTATCTGAGATCCTTTAGCAATCACCAAACTCCATCTTACCAATCTTCCCCTTACCAACAATCTTCTTTGTGTTTTTATCACCAAGGAAAATGTATAACCCATCATAAGCTGAATATGAAGTAAACCACTCCTTGTGAGGAGTCATATGGTAGGAGAAACCTAAATCAGTAAACCAAACATCATTACTAGTAGTGTAATATTAAGCAAATAAAGCATCAGAATCACCATCTTCTAAGGACTTTTCTACGGAATTATTTAAACTCTTTTTCTTGTTTTTGAACTCCTTCTTCACATACCATGTCTTACCAAAATTCCAACACTTAACTCTCCTCTTCCTAGGTATTTTAGAACATCCTTTAGACTTGTCTCTCTTTTTATCCCCTTTAGGCCCTCCTTTTTCTTTGGACCTTACTCACACATGCAAGGCATCTTGGGATCCCACATTCATGGACTTTCTTCTTATTTATTTTGAAAGAATTGTAACAATGATATTATCCATCTTTGGCTATGAACCTCCACCACCTATGGTAATAATAATATTTTCCTAAGATTCACATAAAGAACAAACCAACAATATATATTTATCTTCTTCTTCTATATTAACATCTAGAGATGCAAATTGAATTATAACCATATTAAAATCATTTAAATGTTCTACAATAGAGTCATAATCCTTCATTTTCAAAGAATATAAACATCTTTTGAGATAAAATTCATTAGTTAGAATTTTAGTTTGGTAAATATCACCTATCCTCTTCCAAGATTGTATGCAGTAGATTCTTTTGAAACATTCAAGAGGATGGAATCCAAAAGATACAACTAAATGGTTCCTCATTCCTTCTTGTCCATTTTGTTCTAATCTTCATCAGACATATTGGATGGTTTCTTTTCATTTGAAATTTCCAATCACTGATCTCTCCCTTCAAGGAGATCCTCCATCTTCAACTTCCAAATCTCATAACCAGTGCCATTGAATTTCTCATTGTATCTAAGTGGGAGATAGAAGACATGGTTTTCATTCTTCTTCACAAACCTATAAAACCCACAAAGCAAAAGCTCCCACTATAACTAAAAAGCTTTCGACACTTAAGGTAAAATTGTCCCTCTCTCAATAAAATTGTTAGCTCTGATACCAAATGTTGGAAATCAAGGTGAAACTTGTAGAAATATAAACTTAATATTATTCTTGCAAATTTAAAATTATGTATTCAAGATTACCAATAATGTGTTATGTGATTAGCAATTCAAATAATGAAATAAAAACAAAAATATCACAAGTTGAGAATCACAAGTGATACAATATATATGTGGAGAAACCCTTATGGGAAAAAACTCCATGCCTAAAGAGATGCAATGATTGTATTTATCTTCAATGAAGTACATCAATACAACACTCATTTCTAAATCTTGACAACACTTCATTACTTTGACAACATACAAACAAACTTATGAAACCACCATCTCAAGGCTCCAATGTATATATTTGTGGGAGAGAATACTACTTTTGGTACCCCAAAACAATAAGTAAAATAATGTAGAGAGGTATTCATACACTCTCAAATTCCTCTCTAAAATCCTCAAACAATTGCTTAAACAAAAAAAGAAAAAAATGCAATTTAAATCCAACAACTTGTTTGCACATGAAACCAATAAATTTATCTATTAAATGAAAATGATTACAAATTATTTTCAGCCATCAATGGACTAATGAATGGAAAATAAAAACCCTTACAAAAATTTGATAAACAATAATATCATTCAAACACAATCTATGCTCAACTATGTGAGCTCTTGCAAACTATCTCACTCGCAGCACCTCAAATCCACATGCAACTTATGTGGCTTCAATATTATTGTTTTGGAACCTTCATGGACTATTTTAATCAGTCAAAACCTTCAAAAAACCATCCAATAATCTTTTCCTATGAATACCACGCCTTCCCCTTGTCTCTCTTCCAAAATTCCTCTTCAAAACCCCCTGCAATGAAAAGTGGTTTTTCTATTTTTAACTCCTATACAAAAATTAATTTCATGTGTTATTTGGGCTTCTCCAACATGGAATTACCCTTGTTTTTTCTTCACATGAAAATCTCAAAAAAATAATTAAAAATCATTTAAAACTCATTTCTAGCAACCTTGTCAAAGATAGGATATTGCAGATTTTTTCTTCCTTCTTTATCTCCTGAAAAAGAAAAAATCCAAGACAAGTCTTGGGAATCCATTTGCCACTCCATGATTTTTAGAGATCAACATTTAATTTTTTTGAAACTCCCTTATCCATTTCCAATGCCTCATATTGTATCTCAAATATTTTGCAATTAAATATTTTTTAAACTGTTTTCTTTTTTTTCCACCCCAATAGTCAACTTCAATGTGAAAAGTTGCAAAATAAATTGAATTGAAAATTAAATTATTTTTAGATAAATAATTTTCCACCCCCAAACATTTAATCCAAGACAAAATTTCTCAATTAAAAATTAACCTTTTTTTGCTAATACAGGATTGTCAGTTACCATGGATGCTCTTGTATTAGACACCCATGGTAGAAAGAAAGTGATATTATCACCTTTAAAGAGGATATATAGGATGAATAACCTCATATTTAGACAACCAAGAAGAATCCTCAATAGGCCTTCCAATCCATTTTACCAAGTACTCCATATATTGCTTTCTTCTACTACTCTTACTCACCTTGCGATCAAGAATAGTTTCAATCTACTCTTTCCCTGAACTTGATGCTGATGTTTTTTGTTGCACATCTATTGCAACTTCATCATTTTTAGACTCATGAAACATGGTTAGATCAGAAATATTTAAAACTAGAGAAATATTAAGTTCACTTGGCAATTCTACTTCATAAGTATTACCCGAGTCATGTTTTCTCACAATCCGATAAGGCCCAATCTTGCTCGATTTCAACTTGTTGTAAGTTCCCACTAGAAACCTCTCTTTCCTCAAATGAACCATCACCTCATCACCAACTTGGAACTCTTTGTATCTCCTCTTAAAATCAACATGAGTTTTGTATTGAAAATTCACTTTATGAATGTGCTCTCTTACTCTTCATGTAGTTTCTTCATGTGTTCCTCTTCTCCTATATCTCCTGAAAATAAATTTCCAGTTACAGATTCATCATTAGTAACAGAATCAAAATACTCATCCCTTCCATTTCCTTCCTCTATATCCAATGCAATGTCACTAACAAAATCAAAATATTCTTCCATTCCATCCTGCAATAAACTATCATCTATACAAATCTCTTTATCAAATGAGAAATCATCAACTGATGCAAAGGGCATCTCACCAAAAAAATAAACATTCAATTTCTCACCTTCTTCCTTGCTTACAATTCTATTTTCCTTCATTCTCTAATGTAATTATTTCTGAAATATATTCTTCTACACAAATATTATCTTGCTCACATAAATCAACAACAATATTTTCACAAAAATCAGATTTTTCCTCTTCTTTCTCCACCAAAACCTTCACTTTACCTTTCTTGAGTGTAATCCATACTACTGCAACTTGCATCAGAAAATCAAAATATTCATCCTCATCCTCTTCCACTAACTGTTTAACTCCGCGAATCATTTTTTTTCTAATTTTATTACATACCTTTCCTTCTTCCTTACTCAAAGGCTTCAACTTGTGTTTGATTTCATCCTTCAACAGGAGTATGTATTGGCGTACCCATCATGCACAACACACCTGTCAAATTTCCAAGGCCTTCCCAATAACAAGTGACAAACATCCATTGACATTATATCACATAAAACTTCATCATGATAATCACCTATCTTAAATTTTATTATACATTGTTCATTTACCAAAACTTTACGATCTTGCAACCAAGCAATCTTGTATGGATGTGGGTGCCTTCTTCTTTCCAGATGCAACTTATTTACCATTTCCTCATAAACAAGATTGTTTGTACTACCACCATCAATAATAACATTAAAAACTTTACTTTCACACTTACATCTTGTCTTGAACAAGCTCTTCCTTTGATCTAGTTGTTTTCCTTCATTCATTAGGACTCTTCTTGAAACAAGCACTTCTCCATCTTCTGCCTCTTCTAAGTGTGAAGACATAACATCTTCTCCATTATGTTTTCTACTCTATTTTTTATTTTCATTCCTTATTGTTCTTTCATCTTCATGAGGGTAGTCATATGCCTTATGACCTTCTTCTCTACACTTGAAACAAGTCCCTCTTAAGGTTTCTCTTCCAAAACCTCTACCTGATCTTCCTCTACATCTTGAATCTTGATCCCTAGGACCATATGAACCATCACACATCTGATTTTTTTTTGTGCATTGGTATTTTATTATTATTATTATTATCTTCCCCATATGATCTTCCTTTAACCTCCTCTTCACAGCCTCTTCCTCTTTGTTTATTTTCAAACCTTTTATTCACACTTTCTTCAACTTTCAAGGCAACTTGGTATATATGCATCTTCTATAGTTATAACTCTCAGTAATGCCATCTCCTATTGTATTCCCAACCTTAGACCATTTAGATACCTTAAAACATTCTCTTTAGTGGCTTATGAATGTACGGTTCAGATAAGAATCCTATGAAATTCCTCAATATACTCCTTCACTATTTTCGTTCCTTGTCTTATGCCTTGAATCTTTTTGAGCAAATCTAACTCATAATCTACTAGAATGAATTTACTTTTCATTTTCTCTACCATTTAATCTCATATTTTATTTTTTTCTTTCCCTTTTCTTCCTCTCTCCAACATAATTTCTCTCCACTAGATTGAAGCATGTCCCTTCAATCTTGTCTTGGAAAATCTTACTCTATTTGGGTCTCCAATTTCTTCAAACTCAAAATACTCTTCCATATCATTTATCCAGTCTATAAGTTCTTCTAGATTCAAGCTTCCATTGGAGGTAGGAACATAAATCTTTCGTCTCTTTCCCATTTTTGACAAAGCTCTCAACAATGGCTAATTTTCAACTGCTGCAATTTCTTCTCTTTGTTCAGTTGTTAGGCTAGCATTCTCTAAATCTTCTTCCTCATCACTCTTTGGTTCCCTTCTTTGTGAAAACAACCTTCTTGTTTCTTCTTAGATTACTTCTACTTATCTTCTCAAAACTCTAAATTTATCATCATGGAAAAATAATTCCATTCTTCCTCTTCCTCTTCCTCGTCTTCTACCATGATGGGATCCTCTCCCATCCATTTTCTCCAACACCCACAACACACAAATCCTGGTGCAAACTGCCTCTCTTTGATAGTTTTTTAACACACTCAAGATCTTTTTGATCTAATACCACTAATGTAGAGAGGGATTCATACACTCTCAAATCCCTATCTAAAATCCTCAAATGATTGTTTAAATAGAAAAAGAAAAAAAAAAAATTTAAATTCAACTTGTTTGCACATGAAACAAATGAATTTCTCTATTAAAGGAAAATGATTACAAATAGTTTTCAGCCATCAATGGACTGATGAACAAAAAATAAAAACCCTTACAAAAATTTCATATGCAATGTAATATCATTCAAACACAATCTATGGTAAACTATGTGAGCTCTTGCAAACTATCTCACTCCCAGCACCTCAAATCCACTTCCAACTTTTTTGGCTTCAATCTTATTTTTTTGGAACCTTCATGGACTATTGTAATCATTCCAAACCTACAAAAAACCATCCAAGAATCTCTTCTTGAGAATACCATGCCTTCCCCTTTTCTCTCTTCCAAAATTCCTCTTCAAAACCCCCTACAATGAAAAGTGGTTTTCTGATTCTTAACTCCCCTTGCTAATGTGGCACAAGAAAACCTCGAAAAAATAATTAAAAATCATTTAAAACTCACTTCTAGCAGCCTTGTCAAAGATAGGATGTTGCATATTTTTTCTTCTTTCTTTATCTCTTAGAAAAGAAAAAATTCAAGATAAGTCTTGGGCATCCATTTCCCAATCCCTAATTTTTAGGGATCGACATTTACTGTTTTTTAAACTCCCTTATCCATTTCTAATGTGTCATATTGTCTCTCAAATATTTTACAATTAAATATTTTTAAAATTATTTTTTTCTACTTTTTTCACCCCACTAGTCAACTTCAATGTGCAAACTTGCAAAATAAATTTAATTTACAATTAAATTATTTGAAAATAAATAATTTTTCACCCCCAAACATGTAATCCAAGCCAAGATTTATCAATTGAAAATTAACCCTTTTTTGTTGATACAGGATTGTCAGTTACCATGGATGCTCCTACATCATAAATCACTTGGAAAAATGCATGCCCCTCTTAGTGGATAACCTATAAACATAGTGAAAATATCAAATCATCACATGTCCACCACATGGGTGCTTAATCCATATCCAATCACAGTTGTTCAATTCCAAGTGCTCCATTACTCTCAGACGGCTTCAATGGCTCATACTGTAACACCCCTCTATTTTTTTCTTATGTTAAGACTACAATGCTTTGTTATTTTTGATCCCTAACTTTATGGCGATGTGGATTTTATGTTATGATATGATGTTACTCTATTTTGATGTTATCATTTGATATTCCTTTGATTAGCATAATGGTTATTTGAACTAACATTGTTATTTTCACAAGTAGATTATTTATGTTAGAATCATCAGTTGTGATATTGTATTGGTGAAGGGGGTGAAATTGCATTACTCGCTTGCGAGCACCCTGTGAGTCCATGAATTCCTCTTCATGGTGTGTTCTATTATGATGTATATATACATGTTCTATATATGTCTTTTTTATAGGTTTGCAGGTACAAGACATCGACTCCACCTAGCTTCACAGATTTGAGTGTGTTCATCACCCAACGGTAATGTTGATTGGGAGATAGTAGCTAGGATTCTTGTTTCAAGCCTTTACCCTAGTCTTAGTGTGTCATCGGGTCTAGTCGATTTTGCTTGTTAAAAGTTGTTTATTTTGCTTTGAATTATTATGTTGAAAAATTTTGAAAAAGGGAATTTAATGGATTTAATTATTTTAAATGATTATTAAATTAATCTTATTTTAATGCTAGAAGTGGTGAATTAATTAATTAATTTATTTATTTTAATTGGTAAATAGTCTAATCTTAAGATTATATTAATTATTAATTAATTAAATTAGTTTAATTAAGTTAAACTTGCAATGGTAAATTTTTTGATATTATTTAAATGTTTTTAATTTTAAAATATCTAGAGGATTTTATGCAAATTGGTTGTTAAAGATATTTTGGGTTTCAACATGTGTGGAGAAAATTTATGAGGTTTGTTGGGAAATTTATTCACGGGGAGAAAATTGTGGTTGTAGTGGGAAGAAGTGAGAAGCTTCTTCACAGAAGAAGCATAGAGGATATTGGAGGTTTTTGGAAAAAAAAAATTAAAAACGAAGTCTTTTGTGATTTGCATGTGTGCTGGAAATTTTTGAGGAATTACTCTTGAGAAAAGTTTTGTATTCTTGAATTTAGAAAAGTTACTCTTGGGAAAAGTTTATGTGTTCGGGAAATTGTATTGTTCTAAAGGAAGCTATTGTTTATTGGGGAGAAAATACTTGGATCTGTGGAGCAGGAACTGCTTCAATTTACAAATTCACAGGCGTTGGACTACAGGTTCCTTCTCTAATTTCTGTTAGTTTTATATTGAAAATCTTCTTACTTTAGATTATTCTCTAGAAAAGATTATGTGTGCAAGTTTTAAAAGCTTTGTGTTTTATAGAATAAAAATTGTAATTGTTGTATATAAAATCCTCTATAGAATAAAAATTATGATTGTCGTATATGAAATCCGCTATAGAATAAAAATTGTAATTGTTGTATATGAAATCCTCTATAGAAGTAAATTCTCTATGGAAACTATTTCAAAATTGTAATTTGGGATTATTGTGAATTTAGAAGAACCCAGAAGAATACAGTTAAGGATCTAGAAAGAAAATCTTAGTCAGGAAGAAATTTAGTTTTCTATAGAAACTTTTCGTGTAGGTTTGAAGCTTCTTGGGAAATTTCTTGTAAAATTTATTTGTGTGAATTTTATTGTTCTTTCTCTTTTAATTTTGTTTTCTGGGCAAATTTAAAAGGATCCTCTATGGTTTAATTTTGGAAAATTTGTCTGTATTTCCTGTATGTTGGCTTTTCAGATGTATTTGAGAAAATTTCCTATAGTCGATCTTTTTGGAAAAATTATTTCCCCAATTTGAACTGTTGTATGAATATATATATATATATATTAGATATATATACATATATACATACATATATTATATATAAAGCTTTATATTTATTTAAACTGTCTTGTAGAAAAAAATTCAAGAAAGAATTGTACTATCAGATCATCATACGGCGAATCGATGAATGGAAGTTCTAGGGAATAAAGATTTTAAAGTTTTAAATTTTACTAAGTTTGGGGGAGATTGGGCTCTCCCCATAACCACCCCCATGGGGAGGAATTGTGGGGAGGCAGCATAACCCTCCCCACATCCATGTCACACCCCAATGATAAATGGGGGGTTCAGTTGTGGATTCTCACAATCGCCCCCTCCCCTCTTGCATTTTTCTGAACGGTTAAAATAAACTCGTCTCCATGAATTCGACTATTATGTGCTTTAATTTTTATGTGTTTTGATGAGTATATAATCTGTGATATATATATATATATATATATATATATATATATATATATAGTATATATAATATATTACTATATATAAATTATATATAAATGTATATACTTATGTGTATATGTATATACACGTGTATATATAAATATATTTTGGATATATAGTTTTATTTTTTGTTAAGTATTTTTGTAATTAGTTTTTAAACTATTTAAATAGTGTATATATATATATGAAATATATACATAATTATAAATGTATATATAATTATGTTTATATTCTTATATGTATATATTATTAAAAAAAAAAAAATTAAATGCATGTATTTTAAATATTTAGTAGAAGATTTAAATGAAATAAACTATTAGAAGATTGAATATTTTTATTAAAAGTAATTGAGGAAATTGAAGGATCTGATAGATTAATTATCTTCTTCGTCTGTAAAAAGAGTTTTTATTTAATTAGGGTATTTGGGAAATTTATATTATTTTTTTCACTGAATGAAAGTGGATTTAGGAAATCCAAATGATAGATCTATTTCTTGTGTTGATTTCCCTCTAGTATCTTATTTCTTCTAGTTATATTTTGGGGAAAATTTGTTTAAGTATTAGTCAATAATTTGTAAGTCTTCTAGAAGAATCTTTAGATATGGGGGTTGTTGCATTGTAATGTCAACCCATTTTAATTCCCATGGGTAGTGTGTTTGTTATTTTCAATGAGTTACCTAGTTTCCATGAAAAAGGATTTGTGCCTCCTAGTTTGGAGTGGATTTGTCATGTGTTGCCTCCTTGGTTTGGAGTGGATTTTGTTAAGTGTTTCCTCCTAAGTTTGGAGTGGATTTGTCCCACATGTTGATAGTAGGAGAGTGATTCTTGATGGGGGTCGAGGTCTAGGAAGATCTACCGAGGTAACCCCTACACCTTTGTGGTGACACTTCTCCTAGGTCAGTAGTAGGGTTGGATCACTCTTGTATCTTATTATTTAACATTGGAAGCATTGTACCCTTTGAGTTAGTGTTGTACTAGTATATGTTAATTTTAGTTAGGTGTTAGCCTGTGTCTAGTGGTAGATCATCTTACCTAAGGAACCTTGTTATTGTCTCCTAGCACGAGGGGTGAGCCTTTAGGTACCACTTGGTTGGGTGGAACGTGCACCTTACTCTGTTGGGTCTCCTTGCTTTCGTTCGTGATGGTGAGATATTCTTGTTGGAGAGCTCGTGGTGGTACCAGTGGATATGTTCATTTCTGCTAATGTTTGTTTCAGTTGGAATTTGTATTTAATTTACTCCTCAATTGTGTTTGAGGAGGTCTCATGCAATTTATAATAGTTAGGTATGATCTTCCTCATTCTGGGAATGAGTATTGTAAACCTTGTTTGTAAAATTAATGTAATCTATGGTTCTTGATGTATTTCTATTCTATGTGATGTAATTTATAATGCTCTAAATGTATGATCTTAAATTCTTGTTTAGTAATTAGTTAAATTCTTTATATGAGTATTGTATATGTTATGGACTTAGATGTAACCTTTGTCTTGTGCCTTAGAGGTTTTTGCGATAGTTTAGTGCATCTTCCATGTTAATATTGCACTTTTAAAGAAAAAAATTGTGTATGCTTCCATAGTTGTTGCAACTTTCTGTAGGGTTACGAGGTGGAGCATTGCACATGGTATCAAAGACCCAAGTTCATACACTGGGTACTTTGGGTACATTTGAGTCCACTATGTTGTCTTTGTGAATCTATTAATGGAGTTGTTAAGTGATCACATGTTCATGGCTTTGACATTTAGCATGATGTACTCTGTGGAAAAGAGTAGAGTGATAGAAAATTGATAAAAGGTTATGGATGGAAAGTAATGATATGTATCCCATGGGTTATGGAATTAGATTTTCTTATGGGATTATGTATGTAATTTCACCCAATGTAAGTGTAAGGAACCAGTAAATGTGCATTGGTTTAGTGTTGTGAATACCCCGTACTTTCTTTGTGTGTCCATGGGATGGTGATACTTGGTACCTTTCCATGGGGAAAAGTTACATTTTGATGTGGAATTCACCATACCAAAATGTGTGTTTTCATGTTTGTTACCTAATTGAGGGCCAACCCATGTGTGGTTGAAACTTATATATAAGAGAAACCAAAAGATAATTTCATAGATTCTTTTTATTTTGGTTCTCTAGCCCCTCAATCCGTGAAGAGATAGTAGCAGCCACAAAGTTCCTTGGGTGGAGTGTGCAACGTACGCATATTGCGGTGCAGAGTGTCTCAACTCAACCAATCCCAAGGAAATGTACCCACTAATTTCCCTTATGATGGATCAGGATACTTGATCCATATGTGTTAGCCCAATCCCCACAAATGGGTGATCCCATAAAGCTGGTTTACAATTTCTGAGAGGAACTGGTTTTTGCAAAAATCACATATTTTTAGAAGATATAACGATTTAAGCCTTAAAAATTTCCATTTTAAGGATTCCAATTGAAGAGGGTTTGATCAAACCACCTTAGATCAAACCCCCTTGGATAGAACCTCGCTAGTTTTAAACCATACCTATAAATGAGTCTTCTTTACACCTATCAAAATGCTGAAAAAAAATCACTTTTGAGTTACCTTTTGGGGGATCAAATGAATTCATTTAAAATTTATTTCAAATGATTATGTTAGTCCTTAGAATGAGCTATCCAATGAATATAATTTTAATATTTTTTGGTTTTATTATGTATATGTTTTTTTAGTTTTATTAAACATAGGTTTTTCACTAAAAATAAAGCTCTATGTTCTTCACATGTGGAAAAATATAATATTATCAAAATAAAATTTGGAAAAATATGTTCAGGCTGGGTATTCATGTCCTTGATCCATTAGAAATAAATAAATTGAATTATGATAGATACAGAAAAATTTATGTTCTATACAATTCACCTATGTCTTAATTGTAATTGGTTTGACTTCAAAACTTGATTGAGGAAAAAATATTCAACATAACACTATAAAACCAAATGAAAGTGCTAGATATCGTAGTTAAAAATATAAATTCGAAAAAAAATAGAATTCTATCCTTCATACAAAAAAATTTATGTTGTATACGGTGAGCGTCACTTCTTAAAAATGCTATTTAAAAAAAAAAACTAGTTTTCGAAGGAGATGGAAAAATAAGTGCAATCTGATTCCAAAAAAAATGAAAAACATATATTTAGAATCTATATACAAAATTTCACAAAACACTAGTTTTCATCATCTTCAAATTCCTCACGGTTTAGCCGCTATAGGAGCCCGAAAGTGAAGATTTAGTTAAAAAAAATTAGACTGGTGTCCGGTTTGCCCAAACATTGTAAACCACTATTGTGGGATCACCCAAATTTGAGTACAACAGCATAGGTTTTTTAGATATGTCTGGTCATTCGTAGGGACGTTGATCTAGCATTATTGAGTAAACCTCATCTATATGAGAGGTGGAGCTCGATTAGCCCCATATTGATATTATCATTTTTGCATCATATATTTAGTTTGTTTGCACATGTTCCAACATGATGCAATAGATATGATGCCACACCTCACTAATGTTCCAACATAGTGTTGGTGATGATGGTGTGATATACTAATATTTGCACATGTTCTGACATGATGCAATAGATACAATGCCACACCCCACTAATGTTCTAACATAGTGTTGGTGATGATGTCATGTTACATGATGCCACGTGCTTAGACATGTGAAGGTGCATTATGAGATTATCTTTGATAGCCTACTTGTGTGATGAGTGTTATGGGGCCTCAAACACTTATAGAGGGATACTCATGGTTGCTTCAATAGTGTTAGGTAGATAGCATATGAGTAGGTCCTAGCCATGTATACCTCTGGCTATGGCGAGTTCTTGTGTGTGCCTTCTCCATGAGGTATCACTATGTGGGGTGTGTTCTATGTGTGCCTACTTTTGTGGATCCACAAACACACTGCCATGAGGCATACGACCAGTGTGTGCCTTTTCCATATGGCGTATGACCATGTCGAGTGACGATGTGATAGTGATCGAGTAAACTCTAGGTCATGTGGATGGCATGCTCACTCTACACCACATGAGGGCTATTACTATAGTCGGACTTTGTTTCCTCCTTCCTTGTTTGGTGGCTAGTATTTAGTCACACAGTGTTGTAGAGTACAATTTTAAAAATTGTGAACTTTCTTTTTGGTTATTGATGATCTTTCTATTGATTGTAAAGGCCAACACCTTGTTATATTTGATTGTGAAGGTATAGCCACAACTTGTGATCTTATTTTATTATAACCCTAGTGGTTATATATTTGAATTAGTGTTGAAATTGTGCACATTTATTGCCTTATTGAACTTTAATTTTCTCTTTTTTATGACCTTGATGGCTAAGCTATTTTATCTTTATTGTTTTAAATGTCAGAGATGTGTGTAATGTGAATCCTCTCCAAGGATGTATGAGGCGGACTTGGTGAGTGTATACGAGGAAGTAGACACAAGAAACATTGAGGATGGGGGGTATGTGAGGTTGTTATGCAGCTAGGACCCACTACTCACCTATGTATGATGACTATCTCTTTGAGGCTAATCACCTTATACAACAAGAGACAGGTCATTGTGGTCTTTCTTGGATGGTCTCACCATGTGTGTGGCCTAACACCATCAAGCCACTGATGTGATGTATGGATTATATGAGATGGACTTCGGCTCTTGGTTCATGGATTAATATGTTGCTTTCCAGTTTCTAGATGGACCCATGTATGGCCGTGTGTTGTGATTTCCAGTGATGTGTATTGGTGTGTATGTGTATTATGTGTATTATGTATGTTTAATCATAAGTATGGTGCTTTAATTATGAGTTTCTATAATTTAATTTCATCTTTTGGTTGTGAATCCTTTCTTGGGTGGTGTGTATAGGATGCCTAGGAGAGGTGGTCATGGAGTTGATCATCTAAGCTCTTCTTTTTTGATTCCCCATGAGAATGATTGTGAGGAGAACCTGGGTCCTCAATTACATTATTTGCTTGAGGAGATTCTTACCTGACTTGGCCCTAGACAAGAGGGTGGTCAACAAATATTTAGGGAAAGGGAAAGGCTCCCTAGGAGGAGAAATATTTCATTTTTAACAAGACTTATGATGGGAATTTTGAGGGCATGTTCTTCGCTCAGCAGTCATTCTTATGGAGGTTTGGAGTTTGAGAATTGGATTATTGGTATTCTTTTTGATAGGGTGTACCTAGTAGGCTTTGGGTTCTGGGGTAATTATCTTTCTCATAGGAGGATTCAGAGTTGGTTATGAGCCCAACTCCATCGTCTTGGCTAGTCATCTCATAGCACACAAGTTGAAACGGGTAGAGGTACAAGATATTACGCTTGTGACTGACAAGGCCACATAGCTAGACAATATCCTCAAAGGAACACACCTAGATTTAGTCAGAGATTGGTGGATACGAAGCCAACAAGGAATGACACAGGAAGGACCCATGGGATGAGTGCAGCGATTCATCATCAATGGGCAGAGCATTAGGGCATAGATGTGGAGGTTACTAGTAGTGGTCAAGCGGCTATTTCAGGAGCTTGTGGAAACCCTATGGTATAGGAAGCTGAGGAAGTGCCTTCAGTGTTGTTTCCTCTATATTGATACTTGTTATGATAGGTTATGTGTTTTGAGACCATGTTGGTTGTTTGGATTGGCAGTTTACTTGGCATGGGTTATTGTTGTTTTTTTGTTGAGGTATGGAGTGGTTCAGTTTTGGAACCATTGATTACGTGTGATTATTTGGAGTTTGTACTAGGGGTATTTGCAGGCTTCTAGGAGTAAGTCTGAACCTAGGGGGAGAATGTAACACACCTTCATTTTTCTCTTGTGTTTAGACTACGATGCTTTTTTATTTTTTATTGCTAGCTTTATGGTGATGTGGATTTTATGTTATTATGTGATGTTACTCTATTTTGATGTTATCATTTGATATGCCTTTGATTAGCATAATGGTTATTTGAACTAACATTGTTATTTGCACATGAGTAGATTATTTATGTTAGAATCATCAGTTGTGATATTGTATTGGTGAAGGGGATGAAATTGCATCACTCACTTGTGAGCACCCTACGAGTCTGCAAATTCCTCTTCACATTTTGTTCTCTTATCATCTATATATACATGTTCTATATATGCCTTGTTTACAGGATTGTAGGTACAGGACATCGACTCCACCTAGCTTCACGGGTTTGAGCATGTCCATCACCCAATGGTAATGTTGATTGGGAGATAGTATCTAGGATTCTTGTGTCAATCCTTTACCCTAGTCTCAGTGTGTCGCCGAGTCTAGTCAGTTTTGCTTGTTAAAAATTGTTTATTTTTCTTTGAATTATTATGTTGAAAAAATTTGAAAAAGGGAATTTAATGGATTTAATTATTTAAAATGATTATTCAATTAATCTTATTTTAATGTTAGAAGTGGTGAATTAATTAACTAATTAATTCATTTTAATTGTTAAATAGTCTAATCTTAAGATTATATTATTTATTAATTAATTAAATTAGTTTAATTAACTTAAATTTGCAATGGTAAATATTTTGAAATTATTTAAATGTTTTTAATTTTAAAATATCTGGAGGATTTTATGCAAATTGGTTATTAAAGATATTTTGGGTTTCAACATGTGTGTAGAAAATTTATGAGGTTTGTTAGGAAGTTTATTCATGGGGAGAAAATTGTGGCTATAATGGGAAGAAATGTGAAGCTTCTTCATGGAAGAAGCATAGAGGATATTGGAGGCGTTTGGAAAAAAAGATTAAAAAAAGGAAGTCTTTCGTGATTTGCATGTGTGCTAGAAACTTTTGAGGAATTAATCTCGAGAAAAAAAAATTGTTCTTGAATTTAGAAAAGTTACTCTTGGGAAAATTTTATGTGTTCGAGAAATTGTATTGTTCTAAAGGAAGCTATTGTTTATCGGGGAGAAAATACTTGGATATGTGGAGGAGACATTGCTTCAATTTAAAAATGCACAGGCATTGGACTACATGTTCCTTCTTTAATTTTTGTTAGTTTTATATTGAAAAGCTTCTTAGTTTAGATTATTCTCTGGAAAAGATTTTTTGTGCAATTTTTAAAAGCTTTGTGTTTTGTAGAATAAAAATTTTAATTTTCATATATGAAATCCTCTGTAGAATAAAAATTATAATTGTCGTATATGAAATCCTCTGTAGAATAAAAATTGTGATTGTCGTATATGAAATCCTCTGTAGAAGGAAATTCTTTGTGGAAACTATTACAAAATTGTAATTTTGGATTATTGTGAATTTATAAGAACTCGGAAGAATACAGTTAGGGATCTAGAAGGAAAATCTTAATCAGGAAGAAATTAGTTTTCTATAGAAAATTTTCCTGTAGGTTTGAAGCTTCTTGGGAAATTTCTTGTAAAATTTATTTGTGTGAATTTTATTGTTCTTTCTCTTTTAATTTTTTTGTCTGGGCAAATTTAAAAGGATCCTCTATTGTTTTATTTTAGAAAATTCATCTGTATTTCTGTATGTTGACTTTTCAGATGTATTTGAGAAAATTTCCTGTATCTGCTCTTTTTGGAATAATTATTTCCCTAATTTGAACTATTGTTTGAATCTTTATATATATTATATATACATATATGTATATATATATTAGATATATATACATATATACATACATATATTATATATAAAGATTTATATTTATTTACAGTTGCCTGTAGAAAAATTTGCAAGAAAGAATTGTACTGTCGGATCGTCATACAACGAATTGATGAATGGACGTTCGTAGGGAATAAATAATTTAAAGTTTTTAATTTTACTATGTTTGGGGGAGGCTAGGCTCTCCCCACAACCACCCTCATGGGGAAGCATTGTGGGGAGGTAGCGCAGCCCTCCCCACATCCATGCCATGCCCCAATGATAAATGGGGGGTTCGGTTGTGGATTCTTATAGTTGCCCCCTCCCCTCTTGCATTTTGTCGAATAGTTAAAATAATCTCGTCCGCATGAATTCGACTATTATATGGTTTAATTTTTATGTGTTTTCATCAGCATATAATCCATGATATATATAGTATATATATATAATATAAATTATATATATAGTATATATAATATAAATTATATATATGTATATACTTATGTGTATATACACGGGTATATAAATATGTTTTGGATATATATAGTTTTATTTTTTGTTAAGTATTTTTGTAATTAGTTTTTAAACTATTTAAATAGTGTATATATATGAAATATATACATAATTATATATGTATATATTTATAATTATGTGTATATTCTTATATGTATATATTATTAAATGTTTTTTTTTAAATGCATGTATTAAATGTGTAGTAAAAGATTTTAATGAAATAAAGTATTAGAAGAATGAATATTTTTATTAAAAGTAATTGAGGAAATTGAAGGATCTGATAGATTAATTATATTCTCCATCTGTAAAAGGAGTTTTTATTTAATTAGGGTATTTGGGTAATTTATATTATTTTTTTCACTGAATGAAAGTGGATTTAGGAAATCCAAATGATAGATCTATTTCTTGTGTTCATTTTCCTCTAGTATTTGGTTTCTTTTTAGTTATGTTTTGGGGAAAATTTGTTTAAGTGTTAGTTAATAATTTGTAAGTCTTCTAGAAGAATCTTTAGATTTGGGGGTTGTTGCATTGTAATGTCAACTCGTTTTAATTCCCTTGGGTAGTGTGTTTGTTGTTTTTAGTGAGTTACTTGGTTTCCACGAATGAAGATTTGTGCCTCCTAGTTTGGAGTGGATTTTTCATGTGTTGCCTCCTTGGTTTGGAGTGGATTTTGTTAATTATGTCTCCTAATTTTGGAGTGGATTTGTCCCACGTGTTGATAGTAGGAGAGTGATTCTTGATGGGGGTTAGGGCCTGTGAAGATCTACCAGGGTAACCCATGCACCTTTGTGGTGACACTTCTCCTAGGTTAGCATTATGGTTGGATCACTATTGTATCTTATTATTTAGCACTATAAGCATTGTACCCTTTGAATTAGTGTTGTACTAATATTTATTAATTTTAGTTAGGTGTTACCCTGTGTCTAGTGGTAGATGGTCTTACCTAGGAGACCTTGTTACTGTCTCCTAGCACGGGGGGTGGGCCTTCGGGTACCACTTGGTTGGATGGAACATGCACCTTACTCTGTTGGGTTCCCTTGCTTTTGTTTGTGATGGTGAGATCTTCCTATTGGAGAGCTCATGGTGGTACCAATGGATATGTTCCTTTCTTTAAATTTATTATTTTAGTTGGCATTTGTATTTAATGTACTCCTTTATTGTGTTTGAGGAGGTCTCATGTAATTTTTAATAGTTATGTATGATCTTCCTCCTTCTGGGAATGAGTATTGTAAACCTTGTTTGTAAAATTAATGTAATCTATTGTTCTTGATGTATTTCTATTCTATGTGATGTAATTTATAATGCTCTAAATGTATGCTCTTAAATTCTTGTTTAGTAATTAATTAAATGTTTTATATGAGTATTGTATATGTTATGGACTTAGATGTAACCTTTCTCTCGTTCCTCGGAGGTTGTTGCAATAGTGTAGTGCATCTTCCATGTTAATTTTTCACTTTTAAAGAAAAAAAATTGTACGCTTTCGTAGTTGTTGCAATTTCCTCTAGGGTTATGAGGCAGGGCATTATATATACCCAAAATATGCAAACTTGGGTGCCCAACTTAGGATAACATACACAAAATGCAAGATCATGCACTTTTGGGTGGTCCTCACCTATAAAGTGGACATCCAAAAGGAATATTATCTCGAGATGCTCTATAACCCACCATACTGGGTCCACCTCTATGAATGCAAAAAATATGGAGATGCATAAAATAAACTTAGGAAAGCAATTATAATGTCACCTATCCTAACAGGTGTTAGCTAATTTCTCACCAAAGAGATTGTTGAAATACTAGAAAAAACATAACATTTTAGAGGGGCCATGCAAGATGCTATGTTATGTTTTTAGAAAAAATAGGACCACCTTTGGAACGTGTTGATTTTTGTTTGAAATCATTTTTTTTTTTTTAAACTAATTATTTAAGTCTTGAGAGGCTCCATCTAAAAGGTTTTAATTGAAGAGGGATAGATAATACCCCCTTAGATCAAATCCCCTTTGACATAACCCCTCTAGTATTAAATCATACCCACAATGGAGTCTCTTTCGCACCTATCAAAATGTTGGCCAAAAACCACTTTTTCTTTACATTTTGAGGGATTACATAATGTCATTTAAAATTTATATTTTAAAAGATTGTAGCCCTCAAAACAAGCTTTCCAACAAGTATAGATTTGATATATTTCTATTTTATCATGTATTTAATTTTCAATTTTTACTAAACATAGGTTTTTCTCCAAACATTAAGCACTTTGTTGTGCAAAGGTTGAAAAATAGTAAATCATTGTAAAAAAAATGGATTTCGATATATACACAAAAATTTAAGTTGTATGACACACACATATGTCCAAATTATAGTTACAGTGTCTTCGAAAATTAATTTAAAAAAAACATGCAACAAAAATTATGAAAAAATATCCTTTCCCTTGATATTGATGTTGAGAATCTATATTTCAAAAACTAGAATTTGATCCTTTATAGAAAAAAATTTATATTGTACAACACAAACATTACTTTTTGAAAATGTTGTTTCCTATTTAAAACTAGTTATTAAAGGATATGTTAAAAGATTCATGATTTATTTAGGAAAATTTGAAAAAAAATGTATTTGGAATCTACACACAAATTTCCACAAATCACTAGTTCACATCATCTTTAAATTCTTAATGGTTTACCTACTACAGGTCTCAGATCATGAAGATTCAGTCAAAAATATTGATGTAAATGTCCATCGTGGAAAAAAGGTGTGACGCGGTATTGCGATTCACCAAAATTAAAAAATATATGACTTTTTTTCATTCCATCTTCAAAATTTGAGTGCAACTATCTTCAATTTCTCATCCAAGATCAATATTTCTTGATTTTAAAAAAACGTTTCCACTTAAGACCCCTTTTTGGTCCCCTATTTCCATGCATTTAACCTTTAGTGATGTGTTGTTAAGTTAAGTCTTTCCCAATATGACCCTAATCACATGGATCATGTTACTAACACTAACCTTTACTATCTTCCTCAACCTAAGATCAAACCTCACCTAGAAATACTAATTGTCTTGTTTTAGTAATCAAAAGAACCATGATATCTATAGCTAATTTTATCCACATCATAGGAATATGGGAATCCATCTATATTTTAAGGACCATGTGGGTGGAATCTTCACATTATTTGCCATTATGTTTCATATAATTATTCACATTACTCTTCTTAGCTTTTCTTATGCTACATACAACCCTAACTCTAAACCATTTTGAAAGCCCATTGTTAGTTCATGGGAATAAGAATAATATATTTCATACCATATATCTCCATGTGTGGGGAGAGTTCTTTTTAATACACTCCTCCTCTAGAACTCAATTACCACATTCATGTCACCATCAACATCCCTATATACATGATTGATTGGGTAGGTAGATAAATATTCAATGATATGCCAACAAATATTTGAAATATTATTATTTTTCTAGTTCAATGAAGATTTTATATGGATGAAATTAATAATAATCAAAGAATCTCCCTCTAGATATATATTTAATTTATGCCAAAATATTTGCATGTGCCAAGTCCTAGGAGAATGGCTTATGCTTCTACCTCAGTTTTACTACCTACCCTAAGTTTCTTCACCATTGCGACAACAAGAATTCCTTCATGGTTTCTAATTATGTACCCTATTCCAAAGATTCTAAGGTTGTATCTTGAAACCTTGTCAAAATAATCTTGTACCAACCTTTAAGGGGAATCCATTTAACTCCCTTTCTTGGATTTAGTTTTGGATTAAGCCTAACCACCCCATGAATTAGGGGAGTGATAAACCTTTCCACTCCTTCATGACCTTATTGTCCCATGATATGAAGGATATATTTTTTAAATTCTTATTTCTTTCTACACTGTTAATTGTTTCCTCCATAAAATTTTCTAATTTAGTGAGAAATTAACTAAGAGATATTAACTTATCCTAAAAAATTCTTATATTTCTCATTTTATAGATCTCCCAAAAAATCATAGATGGATGAATTATCCAAGTGCTATAAAATGGCATTTTCATAGAGCATCAACCAAGCAACAAATAGGGATCAAATTTTATGTGGCAATGGGTTATCCCAACAAAGTTTCTTTTGTACCCACTACCAACATGATTCAAAAGAATAACATTTTAATAGAAAGTGACCCACTTTTCTGTTAGAAACCAAGATCAGACATGCAAACCAGAAAAAACCTTCCACAAGAGAAAAACAGAAAAAAGAAAAGCAATTTGCATGAAGATGTGCAAATGAATTGTATTCAAGAATTAAGAAATTACAAAAGATGAATTGCTTTATAAAAGAAAAGTATGCAAAACCCTAAAGGTGAAAACCTAATGTTGACCTAAAATTAGCTCAACTAAATAAAGCTTACTTATTAATTAAGTAAACTAATTATTACCTAAGTAAACTTAATAAAGTGTTATCAAATAATTAATTACACCAACACCCTCCCTTAAGTGCAACTTAGGGAGACTAAAAAAGCATGCACCTAATGCTAGTATGAATGCAAGAAAGCATGAATGGGTCCCAAAAACTAGTCCATGTTAGGTACCCATGTACAAATGAAATGAATGGGAAAGAGGAGAAAACCCGGTGGGACAAACCCCCCCTCAATGAGATGACCTATTGCAAAGAAGCACTGGAAGAACACTGGTGGAGTAACACTAGAATCCTGAATCTGGCAAGCAAGGAAAGATACCTTTCTTTACAAGAAACCGTATGAGAGTCACTGAAGGACTCAGATAGAATCATGATAATGCAACAATAGACCTGATGCCAAGGAACACTGGAAAAATCACAAACTAGAACAACCCTGGAATCCATGAAGCAACAGTAGATGAATAAATGATTCCCCCCATAAGAGGGAATGATATGATGAAATAATTTGGAAGCTGTGTATCTCGATGCCAATGCCAAACTATGACTAAAACTAATCCATAGGAGCAAGTACCATGAATATTCTGGAACATTAACCATAAAATGAATGGCCCTCAAACTAAGATGTGAACCGATGCGAACCAAAATGTGTCAAGCTATGAGCAAGATGTGTTCAAAAGAAACAATGAAATCCAAATAAAAATAATGCAAGTTGTGTAATGCCCCACCACGCAACCCTAGAGGAAGTTTCAATTCACTGAACAAGCGTACTAATTTTTTTTTTTTTAAAAAGAAGTGAATTAAACCCACATGTTCAACTAAATTGACAACATCCCCTAGGGTTACATAACTGAGATTACTTAAAACCCCAATAACATACATCAATAAGAATACATTGAAAGTAAATAACACAAGTAATAACATTCAACATCATAGAAAGAAATGAGATATGATAAAGCATTCATTTACATAAATCAATTACAAAGGATCTATTACAATCCTCATTCCCAGAATGAGTACAAATACATAAGTCTGATTATTACAAGGTCCACCTCATACACAAGAGGGGTAAAACAATATCATTACAATCTGAGATACAAAGTACAAGAATCCAAAAGTAAGACCAGAGAGATGTCCATCAAGAAGTCTCGCCACCGAGTACTGAAGATCAAGGGGTCCCAACGGTTATGGTGCATGTTCCACCCAACCATGTGGTACCCGAAGGACCACCCCCCATGCTAGGAGATAGTAACCAAGTAACATGGACGAGGAACCTACCACCTCAAACCAAAGGCAGACTCATACTGATACAAACTGACTCAACCACACATATGCACAATAAAGTCAAAACTCTAATCATGGTTACATTGCTTCCAGACATAAAATAATCAAGTGTGCTAAAGAAAACGTATGCACAACATAACACGGTGTTATCCTAGACAGAGTGTCATCGCAAGGTTTGTCATGAGATATCCTCTGGGCATTCTTCACAGGCTCCGGCACAAGTAATCTTGGTGACCTCAACCGAATCCCGGCCCTCATGCTCACTCAAGTGGAATCAACTACCTCTCATACAGACAAGATAGTTGATCTTGCCATTCCAAGCCTTCTCACTCACCCCAAGTCTAAACAAGCCCTTGTGCCTATGAGTGAGGTTAATTTATCTTGATTAATGTGAAATGCATCCTAATCCTCTAAGTATATTATTTTAGTTATCACTTATTAAAAATACTTTTGAAGGTTACCCGGTTTACCTCTTTGGGCTCCGGCCCCTAACAAAAGCCACTCTTCTAATTGGATAACACACTACACAATCAAAACTCCAAGGGTTACTCAAGTGTTACAGAACTGAACCAACATGTTTTCTCCTATCCTAAGAGGCGACCACAAAGAAATCCACTCCAACAGTAGGAGGACACAAAATACTGGTAACACTACCCAAGGAAAATCAAAACAATATTTTAACAATGGAATGACCCACGCTTAACTGGAAGACTTTACAATCCAACTACTCAACAATCATTCACAAAATACTCATTAAAAGATACATCAATGAACTCATGCATTGGAAATGAAAATACTATTTTTGCTTATTCTAAAACCATGTTCCTAATCTAATACTCTTCGCAGCAAAGTAAAATAATTCATTCAAGGCTTTACATCAACCAATCAATATTTTATTAAATACGTAATCACTACAACTAAATCAAATCTTGAGCAATAATGAATTCGACTATAGTTAAATGTCTAAGTTGTTGAATACTCTCATGTTTAATAAGGTATAAAATACACACATTTTCAAAGAAAAACACCTCATAATAATCTGCACTATTAAAATCAATATTTCATCTTGATCCAATAAATCGATTATACAAGAATAATCTTTAATTAAAATTACTTAAACAATTTATATAATATTTAATTACATACTATATATATATATATATATATATTAAATATTATATATATTCATATATAATATAAAACACATATGATATATATATATAAATTAAATATTATATAAATAAAATAAACCAAATCGAAAATAAAATAAAATTTAAAAAGAATTAATTAAACAAAAATCAAATTAAAAAAACAATAAAATAAAATTTAAAAACGAAATTTAAAATAAACATAAAAATTTAAAGAAAGCAAAGTACGCGGGTCCGGACGGTACCTCGTCCGACGGATGGTACCGCCGGTACCCGCGGACTGTCCGAAGACTGTCGATGCTTGCACCGACTGTACTCTATGTACAACAGCCAGCAACAGTGAATGGAGGGGGTCGCAGTCCTCATTGGACAGTGCATCCCCCGTACGGGTGGCGCATTGCCCAGTGGGTACTGCGTACCCACTGTGCATTAAATAAAAAAAAGAGGTGGGGGCCGAACCCCCCCACATACATCACAAATTTTATTAACAAAAAATTTCCACATAGAATCGTACGCAGGGTACGATTTGTCTCAGGTCCGTACGCGGCCAACACAATAATATAACACAGTAAAAATAAATAAATAAAAATTATATATATGTTTATATAAATTATATATATCATATTCAGAATATGGTATATGTAATGTATATTAACATATATATAATTTTTTTCCAGAATTTCCTTTTCTAGTGCAATCGAAGAAAAATAGGTTAACCACCAGAAACCAAATTTTGCAAACATTGAAACCTTTCAAAATAAAGGTTAAATTCAGAATAACAAATGAAACCATTCCCTTTTTCTTAGTGTTTTCAAATACTTCTAAACACAAGAAGATTGATACATTGATCTAGGGTTTTTCCACAAATTTTCTAAAAGGGTTTGCATTTTAAAACAAATAAATCTGAATATCAAACTATTGCAGTTTAACCTAGGGTTTCAAGAAAAATCCCCCATTTACAAATCTCTTATCATTTAAACAAAATAGATTAAACTAGGAATAATAAAATAAAGAAATAAAAGAAAACCTGGTTATTTGCAGCCACCAAGTTTCTTGATGCAGAATTTCCTTTGAGCTCTTCACAATTCTTTTTCCACAATGCCAAGAATTTCCAGCAAGCTTCTACCCAATAGCTCCACCTTCTTCACAGAATTTTCTCTCCTTTCAATTTAATTCCTCAACCAGAAAATAATTCTCTAAACTTTCATCAAAATTTCTCCAACAAATTTCTTGCCTGTCAAAAAAAATGAAGCAAGAAGAATCCCCAAATTTTTCTGCCCTAAACTTATAAAACAA
Source organism: Sequoiadendron giganteum (assembly GCA_007115665.2). Taxonomy (NCBI): domain Eukaryota; kingdom Viridiplantae; phylum Streptophyta; class Pinopsida; order Cupressales; family Cupressaceae; genus Sequoiadendron; species Sequoiadendron giganteum. The sequence continues at coordinate 834,890,021 of CM021100.1, read as the reverse complement.
CATTTCCAAAATAACCTAATGTAACCCTAATTCACTTTCAAATGCAAGAATTGAATTTACAAGTTAATTTCATTTTCTCTTTTATTTGAAAAATCCCTAATTTGACTTTAAAGTAAAATTTCAATTTCTCATAATTCTCTTTTTTTGATTTAATTTAATTTTACAATCAAATATACTTACAAAATTATTATTAAATTATCTAATAACTAAATCCAATCCCTTGAGATTTAAATTTAATTAAATAAATAATTTAACTTTAATTAACTTACTCACAATTATTTATTAATTAAATTTAATCCCTTGAGATTTAAATCTAATTAAATAAATATTTTAACTAAACTAACACACTTTCAATTATTTAATAATTAAATTCAATTCCATGAGATTTAAATTTAATAAATAAATTAATTCAACTTTAATAGACCTACTTACAATTATTTAATAATTAAATTTAATCCCTTGAGATTTAAATTTAATTAAATAAATAATTTAAGTTTAATTTCCATAATCAATGTAAATATAACCAATGAGCATAATATAAAATACTATAAAATAAACATTTCTACCAGCCAAAGCAATTTTCAAAAGATCAATTTAAAGGGTTAACACATTTCAAAACATTACAAAAACATCCAATAAGATACAACATAACTCAATCATTAGAACTGACGACACACTAAGGCTAGGGTGTAGACCTGACACATGTTACCAAGTTACTATCTCCCATTCAACTTAACCATTGGATCGACATGCTCAAACCTGTGGAACCAGGTGGAGTCGATGTCATGTACCTGCAACCTGTAATCAAAATCAACATAATATATGCAGTATATAATTCACACCGTGAAGGAGAAATCTCGGATTCGCAGGGCACTCGCAAGCGAGTGATGCGAACCCGTCTCCTTCACCAATACACTCATCAAAGACTGACACTAACGTCATAACAATATTCTCATAAATCATCACATGATAATTCTACTGTCATCATTAATTCATCAAAGCATGTAAAATAAAATTAGATAATCACATCACATAGTAATAGTTGTCGCTCAAGAGTAGCGATCAAAACATCATAATAAAATGTTTCCAATATCACAGTAGCTGCAATCCAAGCAAAGCATAAAACAACATGAAACGAGAAGCAAAACGGAGGGGTATTACAAGTTGTCATCAATATGAAGATGAGATCAAAGTACATGCAATGCAACTACAATATAATAAAATTATTATACAAGAAACCCCCGATGGAACTTTATATAAGTTCATTTATTACAATACCCCATGATTGTAAAAGGAAAACATGCAAAATAACATAAATCAAAGAGAAAAAGAAAACCTAATGCATGAAAAAAAGAAAGAGTGCATGCACAAACCAATGTTCACATCTACCTCCATGATTAAAAAAAGACCTCAGATCTATGTAGAGGACTGCATCAGTTTTTCGGTGCTACTTGAATCGCAAAAAACGGATAGTCGAGGCAAAAGATATGCCCTTCGAAGAGAAAACTACTTCATCGGACTTCAAAGGCCCAAAAAATAAATTTAGAGGAAAATTTTCCAAAAAAAAATTGCACCATTGGGTTGAGCTCGGAATCAGCTTTCCAACGGTATCTCGTTTTTGAAAAATGGACTTTGTATGCTCAAGATATGACCATTTTATTAAAAATGCTCATTTTGTCTTTAAACGAAATATTTTATTAATTTAAAGATTAAAAAATTAATAAAATACCCAGTTGTACCTTCATGGCATGAAAACCAAGGCAGCATGAAAATTGAGAAGGCATGGAAATCAAGGCCAAATGGCACAAAAATCGAGGTAGCTCAAGAATATCTTGGACACCAAAAAAATATGGCATGAAAATCGATGCAAAATGGTATGAAAATTGAGGCATCCATACGGATTTTTCTCGTAGTATTTTAGAAAATCCTCAAAAACACAAAAAAAAATCAATTTTCAGAAAATCCTATCATATTTTAAATGAAAATAGGGGTTTTTGGGTCTTTTGAGTGCACTTATGAGGTCTTTTTTGCACCAGCATGCACCGTTTGAGAGATAAAGGTCAAAATTTCTCAAAAAAACATGGAAAAACCCTCTGATTTGGCAAAAAAAATTGAAATAAGCTCAAGGTATGAAACCCTCGAGGAACTTTGAATGTGCTCTACAATGAATTTCTCCAAAAACTGAGAAGGGGCTGCAAATCAAAGCTCTGATAACATGTTAGAAATCAAGATCAAACATGCAAACCTGAAAAAACCTTCCACAAGAGAAAAATAGAAAAAAAGCAAAGCAATTTGCATGAAGATGTGCAAACGAATTGTATTCAGGAATTAAAAAATTACAAAAGATGAATTGCTTTATAAAAGAAAAGTATGCAAAACCCTAAAGGTAAAACCTAATGCTGACCTAAAATTAGCTCAACTAAATAAAGCTTACTTATTAATTAATTAAACTAATTATTACCTAAGTAAACTTAATAAAGTGTAATTAAATAATTAATTACACCAACATTTTTCTTCTTCTTGTTTTCACATTACACATTTCAATGGCCTACTGAAACCTAGCTTTCAAATATGACAAGGATTCTTTTATCTAAAATTGACCATCCAACACCCTAGCTTTGGGCAAACAATTCTTATGCCAACATAGGTGAATTGGCTAACCATCTTTTCTTTATGTGGCTTCTTCAAGCATGTAGATCATATTTTCACATTATAAAATTTTGTAGTTTAGCTCTACATCATTTAATGTTATATTATTCATTAGCAATGAATACCTTTGTTCTTGCAAGCTTCTTTTCAATATAATCTCAATGTTCTATTAAATTTTTAATCCTTGTAGCTTCTTCCAATGATATTCCCTTCTACATTCCCTTTTTACAATTATCAAGTCATGCACCTTCCAAAGTTTCTCTTGATTCTACTATGTTGGGAATTTCCTTTAGAGTTATATACTCATTCCACAAGTCCTAGAACAAGGCTCATTTTCCATATTTTATTTCCTAAGTGATATGGTTTACAATCATATTTTACCATGAGTTCCATTTATAGATCTATTTGGTGGATTTGCAGTGGTTAAAATTTATTTGGGTCTTCCAAGTACAAATACTTTTATTATAATAAAATAACTTTAAAATAAATGAATAAAGGTAAATAAAATAGTTCTTAAATAAATAAGTCTTAAGTAAATCAAATAGATCACCAATGTTGAATTGGCAGGGACAGGCCTTCTTGTTGTAGTTCCTTTTGAGTCCATGTTGATAAGCTTGTAGATGATTATAGGCCTTGATGTGTTTCTCATCTAAGAATTCAAGCTGACTTAACCGTGTGACTCAAGCGTCTTCATCGCTAATTAAATTCTTCAAAGAGATACAAAGTGATGGGATCTAAACTTCAATCGGCAAGATGGCATTAATGCCATAAACGATGGAATATGGGGTAGCACCAATAGGGGTGTGGATGGATATGCGATATGCCCAAAGGGTGATATTAGGGTGGAGGTTCCAATCTCAACCAGTGTTGTTGATAACCTTTATTTTTATATTAATAAGGGTCTTGTTGGTAGCTTCATCTTGTCCATTACCTTGAGGATAATATGGAGTTGACCAATGATGTTGGGTGTGATAGGTTTCACAAAGGTGTTTCATGTATTGGGTTTTGAAGGGATTTCCATTATCAGTAATGATATTGGAGGGGATACCATATCTATAGAGAATATGGTAGAGGATGAATTTAGAAATTTGAATATCAGTGATTTGGGAGAGTGGAATGGCTTCAACCCATTTGGTGAAGTATTTAGTGTTGATGATGATGAATTTATGACCATCGGATGAAGGAGGGTGAATCTTTCCACTTAAGTTGAAATCCCATTGTGAAAAAGGCCACAGTGCAACGATGGGATGTAAATCTTGGGCTGGAGCATGGACTAGGTCTGTGTGTTGTTGACATGGTATACATTTATTCACAAACTCACAAGCATCATGCTCCATAGTGGGCCAGTAATATCCTACTCTAAGAATTTTATCTGCTAAGGCCATCCCATTAGAATGAGACCCATAGACACCACTATGCACTTCATTTAATGCAACATAAGATTTCAATTCATTTAGACATCAAAGGAGAGTTTCATCATACTCTCAATGATAAAGTGTATCTCACACAATTATGTAGTGAGTGTTGGAATCAACGAACACTAAGAGGGGGGTGAATCAGTGTTCTACAAAATCTAACTTTATTAACCTGGTCTTTCAACCACTTATAGCATTGACCAAAAATAAAGATGCAAGAACACAAAGCAATCAACCACAACACCATAACACAAGGATTTTTACATGGAAACCCTATTAGGGGAAAAACCACATGGAAGGCCAATCCACAATATGAGTATACTCAAATATAAGTGTCTACAGATGGGAGTGCACATGCATTCAAGGACAACGCTTAGAGCTCATTGCTCAAATACAAAATGAAGACTTACTGTCTTACAGTCACTTCCAGAAAACTACTAGATTAAATGAACTATGAAGTAACATCTTCTAATGCCAGAATATAGTTCTGATTAAGCACATCAATCACATTCTTGACTTTTTGTCTAATTCTTCTCTTTTGCTTTGTCTACTTCAATTCACATTACAAATCTTTTTATGCACAAGTGAAACTATGCATATTCTCTCTACAATCCTTCTTAATTTTGCAACACACATCATACACACACATCTCACATACTTCAAAATGGTATAATCAATCAGTCTTATATATCTACATCTAAGGATAACATCATCTAAATGTCGACTTTAATAGAACATAAAATATTTACAAACCGTCAACTCAATCTAAAGATAAATTTCAATGCACACCAACCAAGGTTGGTCACAACACAATGGAGACCCAAAAAAACATGTCTCGAGCATAAAACATTTTAACAATTACCCCACAAAGATCCACAACATGCTATATTCACTTAGACATCTTTCTTGCACTGTTAAACATAAAATTGATCAACCAGATCTTCTAACTTGTACACTGATGAATGTGAACCCTAATGATTCACAGATAAGATAGTTTATAAACCAAAATATCTTCCCTGATATCCACCACTCAAAATGATAAAAGAGAATCACATATGGATCAAAAAACACAACTCTGTTAGATACCCTATTCTAGCTTTGACAGATAATACATCTCTTTATTTTGGCTTCTAGTGTAAGAAAATACTGAAGTGCGGATCAAATCACTGACTAGGGTTGCCATCAATGACAACACCAAATGACATGTGCAGTGTCTCTTACTAACAATCTCCCCCTTTGGCATTGATGGAAACACTTAGTGAAAAATGACTAAGTGTCAGATCAGTACCAACATGAAAACACTACCAATCTTTAAAACTTCTAAACACAACTTCCCCTTAGATGAATATGAAATTTTTCATTGTCCCACTCTCCCCCTTTGACATCAATGGAAAAGACGAGAATCCACATACCAAAAATCAAACAAAATTGCTATAAAAAAATTGCATATTCTTTATATAGGTAGCTAACAAATATTTATCATTTGCAATCATTCCCTTCAATTTACAAAACCTGTTTTCATCAAATTCTTTTTGAACCTTATTCAAAGCTAAATTTTCAAGAGACTCAAAGTGAGTACTTACACAATTAAAAAATTTCTTCAGCTGACTAGATGGGGAATTAGATGAATCCTTGACATATATAGGCATGACCTTCTCTAGAATACCAGATACAAGACTCAACAACTCACTATCCTCAATGTGAGATTTCAGAATCTCCTCCCTTGCCTTGGCCTGAGCAAACGATGCTACCTTTATCTTCTAAATGGGAGATAGAGTGGACAATTTGATAGGACCTTCAACCAATTCAGGGTCAAACTCCTCATGTTGTTCTTCCAAAAATTGTTTTACTCCCTTAGCGGTGTCTCTTGCTTCCACAAGTATCTCCTTTGCTTCAAACTTCCTTTATTCAACCATTGATTCTTCCTTAGCTTTAGGAATCTCAATTTCTTCAGCTAAGACAACTTTAGGAGCTTCAGTCTCCATAGGCAACATTCTGCATGTCAAGAGGATTCATACTATCCTCAAATTTATCTTCATTTCCTTCTTCATTATTAACCAGAACATCTTGAGCTTCCAGACCAGATGGGGCATCTTCACTATAAGCTTCTTCAGAAACAACATTGTATCTATTTTTCAACAACAATCCCTTAAGAATTTTCTCAATGTCTTTTGTAACTTCTTCAGTCTATCCAATCATCAACTTGTTCACCCTTGTTTTTCTCCTAAACTCCTTTTTTGCATTACTTGGGATCTTCTTCATTTCATCCATTAACATTACCAGACACAAATCAACAAGTATTTTTTCTCTCATCTGCTCCTCTTCAATTCTTGCATTCACTCTCCTCATTTCTAAAACTTCATACAAACCTTTAGGTAATCCATACATTATTTCTATGAGAGTCTTATTGAAAATATTCAAATACCTTATTGTGGCTTCGTCAAGAATTCTTTCACCAACACTATCAAAGGTGTCAAACCACTCACAAAGTGGCCTAAGATTACCATCCTTAATCAAGGCTCTTTCCAGTTCTTCCATAGACATACCTATTTTTTTAGTTTTCATCTTTTTCTTTGTTTTCTCTTCATCAGAGGACTTGTCCTTAGAGACTTTTGATGCTTGAGAACCCTTTTCCTTAATTTCTCTTACCTCGTCATTATTTTAGTTTCTTCATCCTCTGAAACAACAACATAGACTCTTGTGCTCTTATCCTTTTTCCTCTTTCCTTCTTTCTCGGATGTCTTGGCTTGAGATTTCACGGGACTTGCTTCTTTGTAGGACCAGATGAGAGTGCATAGCTCCTTGTAGTTCTAGATTGAGTAGAGGATGTTGTCGGACTAGTTGACTCTATTCAAACTAGCTCTCGTTTTTCAGCATCTTATTTGTTCTTCCTAGCTTCCCTCACAGCTTCAACTAATATACCAAGGGTTTATGCAAAGCCTTCAACTTCTCTTCTCACTCTCTTGACTATCATAGGCTTCCTTATTTTATTATGCACTTGTATATCCTTCTCTAAAATGTACCAAACCTTTCTTCTATCGGATCCTGAGGTTTACTCAACAAGTGTTTAGCATACATTTCCAAAAAATGTTCTTCAGCCTTATAACCCATAGGCATTATCCATATTGTTCTAGGTTCTACAACTTCCATTAAGCACTGATCAATATCAAACATAAAGAAAATTGTGTCCTTGTACTTTTCCACAATGGATGTGGGAATCCTTTCCCTAGTTTGCATTACACTTTGAAAGTTTTTGAAATAACCCTGAATAGTAGTTTTTATTGCTTTGATGTCTCCAAATTCTATACAACATATCCCTAATTTGAACTACTATACATCTTTCACTTTCCCATTATACTCTACCAATTCCGGAAACTTCATTAATGAAGTAGAAGAATAGACAAAAAAGTAGATTGTCGTATTTGAAGATATTCTTCTTTCCTTCTTGATTTTCCCAAGGTTTTTTATTAGCTTGCTTTGAATTAGTTCACATACGTCATACTCTGCATTTTATTTGATCATCTAATATGTTGCATAAATTGCAGTACCGGATACAGAATTATCCTAGTTAGAGTGATATATTTTGTAACCAATAACCATAGAGGAAAATATGACATCCACTTCGATGATATCATTGATTGTCATTGCTCTTCTATCAAAGTTTGAATTGGTTGCATCTATGACTTTTTGATTCTTCATGGATTTCAATGTAGGCAGCCCACCAGATGAATTCAAGCTAGTAACTATAATTAGGAGAAAATTAGGTTTGCAGTTGAAAACAACAAACTAACTAACCCTATCAAGCACCATAAAGCACAAACTAGAATGAAAAATCAAATAAACAAAGGAAATTAAAATCGATTCTCAAACTAGACTTGATTGACCTCCATGGCTCTTCTCAACCTCACATAAGGATGCAAGCTTTCGAAGGATTTGACTATTGAAGAAATGTTGACTACTCACTATTGCAACATAACGATAAGATGGGGATAATGGAAGAAAACTAGATAGATCAAAGATGATGGATGGAAAATGATGAAAGGTTGCAAAATGAATTTGATAGAGTCAGGGTGCTTGAAAGCTCGAATCCCCCAAATGGCTTCTGAGAGGCTATATTTATAGAGTTTTGATGTGGACACAGAAGAAGATTTGATTTTTTCTTTATTTGATCAAAGAGGAAATAAAATAAGACAAGATAAGATTTGAAAAGATAGAAAGATTTGATTTTCTATTTTAAAGGAAATAAATCTTGAAACAAATGAGAAGGATAATTGATGAATTATCTAATTAAATAAATTAATTAGATACACATGAGTTTCAATTTTAGAAAGAAAGCGAGAAGATATTTTTAGGATTTCATTAATTAAATAATATAACATTAGAATAATGAAGGGATTATGAATGGAAATGATTTAATTAATTAAATAATATAAATTATTTAATTAACATTAGAAGAATGAAAGGATTACGAATGAAATTAGTCAAATAAATAAGATTTATTTGACTAATTAGATGATGACATGGGTACCTAGGGAAAAACATGCTACAAGATATCTAAATGACCTAATGTTGTGACAAAGTATTGTAAGAGGACATTTTTAGGTGTCTATAGTAACAATCCTGATAACTTCCTTTGTAATCTTGAAAGGTTGATTTAACCACAAAATTCACTCAACTCAATATATACCGAACCCATTCAATTTCGTCAAACGCGAGAAACTTCAGAATTTGAGTGAATTTATTCTTCTCCAAGTTCTTGAATTAAGGTTTTACAGAGAAATATTCCCCCATAATGTGATTGGTGTACAAATTCAGCAACTGGGAGCTTCCTAATTCTTCAATATTTGCATGAATGTATGCCCTAATATCTTCAATATGCAAAACACCAAATAGAACAAAGGAAAATGCACCTAATGGTTATGTCTCGATGGATTTGAACGGGTTCCATTTTGATTTCGGACGAGGCCTATCCTTATATCGAAAACTAATGGAGTATCCATTTCCAAAATTTTCAAGTTCATGAGTTTCACAGATAAATACCTTTCGTCGAATTAGGGTTTGATTGTTGAATCGCCTTCAAAATTGAATCTTCACCAAAGTTCACTTCAAAGCTCTCCAAACTTCTTCTTCTCAAAATGCAATGTGTCAAATGAGAGATAAAAATTCCTTTTTATCATTCGTGCACTTAACCTTTTATTTTTAATATATGCTTTTGCCCTAGGTCATCCGGATACCCTATTTTCACATGTTGTGAAAGAAAAATCTTCTATGGATCTTGAATTTTGCACAATTCTCCTCCACAAGAGATCCCCAAACATCTATAAATCACTAATGCAATCAATGATATCTACGGCATTTTGGTAACAACTACCGACAAGGGGGTTAAAATATTTTCTTGAGAACTCCTCGTAGCTAGAGCCCTTAAACTAATTCTCAAATGAATTTATAGTACCAGATTCTGGTGCTGGCTCATTTTGTGCAACAGAGGAACTCTTCTTCACCCATGTCTTCTTCATTTGCTTCCTGATCTCATCTATAGTAACTTTTCCCTTTTCATCCTTTTGCATGTTTTTTCTTTGATTTACCAGACCCTTTTTGCTTCTACAAAATCTAGCAATGTGACTGGATTTGTTACAGTTGTAGCATATAAAATTTCTTTGTCTAGACCAACTGTTACATTTATTTTCTCTTGATTTGCACGGGTTAGCAATATGGCCAAATCTATTGCACGCATAACATCTGATATTTCTATTGAAAATTTTGTTTGACATATTTCTACATTCAACTGAATTATGACCATACTTATTGCAATTGAAACACTAATCAGAGAATGATGGACCATTTGGATTGATTCTACCTCTACATTGAGTAACCATCTGACCAAATTTATTACACACAAAATAGTAACCATTGAAATTTTGAGCATTAGGTTGTCTTACCAGATACCTTCTAGCTTTGTTCATCTAATTTTCTTGCCTAGATCTCCTTTGTCCAGATTTGGAGCTTTCACCTTCCTCATATCCAAGCCCTCGCTTGTCACTTCTAGTCCTCTGGCTTTTAATCAGTTCATCAAGCTTAGTTGATATAATCTTGAACTTCTCCTTATATTCATTTGCAGTAGCAAGTTCATCTCTAAGAATTACAATATGTCTTTCAAGCTCTTCTTCATTGTTTCTGGATTGTTGCAATTCAAGTTCTAGCTAATTGAATATGTTGCATACATTAGATCTTTCTTTCAAGGATTGTGCAATATTTTCTTCATTCTTCTTTCTATCTTCAATCTCCTTGGTCATCCTCATCATAATAGATTCCATCTCATGTTTCAGGACAACATTTTCTTTGGTAAGATTTTCACATTCTTTTATCTTTTCCTTCAAGGCTTGACTCAAGTTTTCATCTTCCATGCTTTTACTATCTTTGTGCTTGATCTGATCACAAAGTTCCTTTCTCTTTTTCCTTGATTCATTGATTTTATCTTTCAATGACTGAATGAGTTTTTCAGCATTCAAGAGGCTTGCTTGCAATTCTGGGACTTCAGATTTAGACTGATCAAGATCATCTAGTGTGACCATAAGATGTTTTTGAAGACTACCAAAATCCTTTGATTCAATTTCCCAGATATTCCCCAAGATTTTAAAATTATTTCAAGGAATTAGGCTCTAATACCAATTGTTGGAATCAAGGAACACTAAGAGGGGGGATGAATCAATGTTCTACAAAATCTAACTTTATTAACCTGATCTTTCAACCACTTATAGCATTGAACAAAAAGAAAGATGCAAGAACACAAAGTGATCAACCACAACACCGTAACACAAGGATTTTTACGTGGAAACCCTGTTAGGTGAAAAACCACAATGGAAGGCCAGTCCACAATATGATTATACTCAAATATAAGTGTTTACAAATGGGAATGCACATGCATTCAAGAACACTGCCTAGAGCTCACTGCTCAGATACAAAATGAAGACTTAATGTCTTATAGTCACTTCCAGAAAACTACTGGAGTAAATGAACTATGAAGTAGCATCTGCTAATGCCATAGTATAGTTCCAATTAAAAACATCAATTACATTCTTGAATTTCTATTTCATTCTGATCTTTTGCTTTGTCTACTTCAATTTGCATTACAAATCATTTTATGCACAAGTGAAATTATACATAGTCTCTCTACAATCCTTCTGAATTTTGCAACACACATTAACATGCATCATACACACACATCTCACATACTTCAAAATGGTATAAGCAATCAGTCTTATATATCTACATCTAAGGATAACATCATCTAAATGTTGACTTCAATAGAACATAAAATATTTAGAAACTGTCAGCTCAATCTAAAGACAAATTTCAATGTGCACCAACCAAGGTTGGTCACAACATAATGAGGACCCAAAAAAACATGTATCGAGCACAAAAAATTTCAAAAATTACCCCGCGAAGATCCACAACATGTTATATTCACTTAGTCAACTTTCTTGCACTGTTAAACAAAAAATCGATCAACCGAATCTTCTAACTTACACACCGATGAATGTGAACCCTGATGATTCACGGATAAGATATTTTATACATCAAAACATCTTCCCTAAGATCCACAACTCAAAATGATAACAAAGAATTGCATATGGATAAAAAAACACAACTCTGTTGAATACCCTATTCTAGCTTTGAGAGATAATACATTTCTTCAATCTGGCTTCCAGTGTAAGCAACTAGTGAAGTGTAGATCGAATCACTGACTAGGGTTTCCATCAATGACAACACCATATGATATGTGTAGTGTCTCTTTCCAACTATGAGAAGTGCGTTGGATAAAGGATTTTTTTTTGTTATGGGTGAGGTCAAGTGGTAAGATATTGTCATGTAGATATGCATAAATATCGTGATACCAAGGTTATTCAAGACCTATGATATAGTACACCATTTCATTTTCAGGAATATCATATGCTGGGATTAATGGCTACTCTAAGAGAAACTCACAATCCATTTAGTCTCTGGGCATGTCAATGAGAGAACCAATTGTAGTCATAGCATCCACTGCCTTGTTCTGTATTCTAGGAATCTACTCAAATTGGATACTAGAAAAGTACTTGAAATCATCCACCATTCATTTATAAGGAAGAAGCTTATCATCCTTAGTTTGAAACTCATCGTTGACCTATTTGACTATAAGCTAAGAATCGCCAAAGACATAGAGATGAGTCATATTCCATTCTATTGTCATTCTAAGGCCTATGATTAAAGCTTCATATTCAATAATGTTATTTTTGCATGGAAAACTAACCTAAATGATTTTGGGATGTAGTCACCTTGGGGGTGACAAAGAGAATACTTGCACTAGCTTTGTTGTGAGTATATGATGCATCAAAATATAGTGTCCATGTATCTAATTCTAAGACTATAAGAACCCCTTTTATTAGGAAACTCTGCTACTAAGGGATATGCATCTACTAGAGGAGCATCAACCACTTGATCTACTATTACTTTCCCTTTGATTGCTTTATGGTCCACATATTCTATGTCAAAATCATTAAGGAGCATAGCCCATTTGGCCATGCGGCTAATTAAATATGTTCTTGATAACAGATAGTTGAGTGGGTCGACTACTGATATGAGCTTGATAGGATGACTAAGCATATAGTGGCACAAATTTTTTGAACTAAAAACAACTGCTAAGCAAGCTTTTTCCATAGGTGAATAATTAAGCTCATAGCCCACAAGTGTATGGATGATGTAATAGATGGTACACTCTTTAGAGAACTCATCATGTTGGGCCAACAATGCCCCCAGTGCAGCTGAAGTGGCTAAGATGTATAGAAGGAGTGGATTTCCAAGAAGATGAGGTATTAAGATTGGCGGATTGGCTAGATATTCCTTGATCTTGTCGAAGTCTTGTTGACAATCTAGATCTTATTTTAAATTAATGTCCTTACATAAGAGGTGTGTAAATGACTATAATTTATCAACAAGTTGGGTGATGGAGTGCCTGATAGACTATAACTTTCCTTGTAGACTTCTCAACTATTTTAGATTATGAGGCAAGGGCATTTCCATTATAGCATTGACTTTCAGTAGATCCACTTTGATGCCCCTTCTAGATACAATGAAGCCTAATAATTTTCCAGATGTAACACCAAAAACAATTCTTCGGATTTAAGTGTAGCTTGTATTGTTCTAGCTGCTCAAAGATTTTCCTCAGGATCTTGGGATTCTCTTCTCTTGTTTTTCATTTTCTTATTAAATCATCAACATAATCTTCCATTATGACATGAATGAGGTTGTGGAAGATGAATATTATTGCATGTTGATAGGTTGCCCTAACATTCTTGAGGCCAAAGGGCATGACATTGTAGCAAAAAGTGCCCCAGGGGGTGGTGAAAGCGATCTTGTGTTGATTTTTAGGTGCAATTATGATTTAATTATAGCCTAAGAATCCATTCATTAGGGATAGCATAGCATGTCCTGCTACGAGATCTGCCAACATGTGAATGTTAGGAAGAAGGAAATCATCTTTCAGGAAAGCTTTATTGAGATCTTGAAATTCGGTACAGATTATAATGCTCTTATTAGGTTTAGCCATAGGAACTATATTAGATATCCAATCAAAATAATCAATAGGTCTGAAGAACCCAACCTCTAACAACTTTTCCAATTCTTTCTTGACATGTAGAGCCACTTGGGGATGCATTTTCTAGAGCTTTTGTTTAACTAGTTTTGCATCTTGGTGGACATCACGATGGTGCATAACCAATGTGAGATCCATCTTGGCATATTTGAATAGGACCATGCAAAGTTAATGATGCATTCCTTTAGTAGATTGACAATGATGGGGTACTCTTCCCCAAATAATGACTTTCCACATAGGTGATATTGGATTGTTCTTTCATACCTAGACTAACTTCTTGTGTCTCCTCGATCAAAATTGAAGACCATTCGGATAGATGAGCTCCTTGACAAGGGGAAGATGAACATCCCCGTCCTCTAGCACCTCATCAAGGTTGCTGATACACCCTTTATTTTTACTTTTGACAAGTCAAGAATTTTCTCGAAGAGGTTTTCACTAGGTGACTCTCTTTTGTTTTGTTTCTTTTTTCTTTTGCAGTTAGGGTGTTCATTCTCCCCCAACCCCATGAGATGTATGTAAGTTTCCTCTAAAGGAAAGATATCCATAGGTGCACTCCCTCATAGGTTTGAATCAATTAGGTTAGGGTGATGGAGGGAAAGGTTGATGGAAAAGACAGAGATAGATTCAAAAATGGAAGGGAGATCTACATCATCGTATGAGAGTATGGTTGCTTCTTCTTCAGGTATGTCTTCAATGAAATCATTATTCAAGTTAATATTATTGGAAGTGCTAGTGGATGATGCAAACCCTTTTACTTCTTGTCATAGCCTAAGACCAAAGGTTTAGGTCCTACAAGTGTCTAATGGGTTGTAGTCTTCCCCACTCTTCTACACCAAGCCCTCCCCCTTTAATTGTATTTTTCTTCTAGCTTTGAAGCATGGGGATAACCCTCTTGGAAATATTCAATGAGGAGAGGTGAAGGCTCAAGTTCTTCTCTATAGAACCATTGACTGATATCATCTTCCATCTAATCTTGTAGTGTACCCAAAGATTGAAATTTTTTCAAGACCATATTCTTAGAACTGTGGGCTTAGGTCTTCAAGTCTAAAGTATCCCTACTAAATCTAACCCAAAAACTTATTTTTTAGAGTGTTGACATTTCGTCAAACAATTGTTGTGCAAACTTAGGAATTTTGATTTTATGACTATTGTTCTGATTTTTTGAGGTTTGTTTGATTTCTTTCAATGTTTGGTTGAGTGTTTTCAATGCCAATAACATAAAGTAAATGCATAAAACTAATATATAAATGATTACACAACATAAATTGATAAACCCATTTCCATTTATGCCATTAAATTAAAGATATAAGGTCTGATTAAAATGACAGTTATGTCTGATATGAAAATTATCATACTATAACAACTCTATTAAAACTAATATAAATGAAAGATTTGAATACCCAATATGCCAATAATATACTCATTCTAGGCCAACATGAAAATACAATGTATGAAGGTTGATATGAGCATGATAACAATGGTAGAAGACTGAAATAGAATGAAGAATATGTAGCTACAGTTCTGATCATTGTTATGGAAGTGGTGATATGAAATTGGTTGCCAAAATAGTACAGCCAACAAGTAGAATGAAAATATTTGATAGTATTGGCTTGGTTGAGACTCGATCTATCAATGGTTGCACCTGATCTGAAGAAATATGCTGATATAATGCTGCTACAAACTCAAATCTGTAAAATATATACCTGAAACTCATCCAATAAAGCCCAAATGAAGACCCAAGGTAGGCCCTCCCCAAAGGTGAATTGGGTTCTCATCCAATCCATGATAGCCTTTGACATTTTTTGTTCTAGAAGGTTGAAGCAATGTTGAAACCCTTCTCTAGAGCTCAAACCTACAAAGTGTTTTGTAAAAATGAGAGTAGAATGCTCAAAAGGAGCCCAACACATTGCTTTATAACCTCTCATTGAATTTTATTTAATAAAATTAATAAAATAATTTTCTCAAGGGTCTTTCCTTATCCAAATAAAAGGGCCACTTTTTAAAAACAACTTGAGTTGCTAAGATGGGGGCACTTTTCACTATTCACCTTATGATTTTTAGTTACTATTCACCTTTTACTATTCCATTAAAGAAAACCTTAAAATTTTCACTTTAACCCTGGATTCATCAACTGAACTCCAAACTAAAAGTCTCGTAAGGTTCCCAGCTAAACTCCACAGCCCTCGGTTGGGTACTCTAACCATTTTTTTGACCTACAAGAACCCTAATAGTAGGCCAACCTCCATTATAGACTTAACTATCTAAGGAAGGGACATTACAAAGTCTCCCTTTGGTGCAAATTGAGAAGGTTGCCCATATGTGCGGGGAGATGGAGGCACTGTTGCCACATTAAGAGTTGTACACATCTTATATTCTCCACAATCTTTGTCGATGATCTAGACCTTGGTAATGGTGGATTTGGGTGCAGAGCATGGAGTGGAAGATGTATTGAATGATGGAATGAAGGATGTTATCTGAAGAGTTCCCACTTCTATTCCTGGACAATGTCGTGAGTGTGGGAAGGAAGCCTCAAGAGCACGAAAAATACTCAAAAGTTTGGGGGTTAGCATGGATGGTGATTTCAACCCCATTATATGGGAACTTCAGACATTGATGATAGGTGGAAGGAACGACCTACATGGCATGAATCCATGGGCAGTCAAGGAGGAGGTTGTATGGCAAGTCCAGATCAAGGATGTGGAAAGTAGTGTATTACACAATAGGGCCAACCTGGATAGGAAGATAAATAATGCCCTCTAAGTCCCTTTCTACATTTTCATAGGCCTTAATTATAATGGTCTAATTATCTAGATCAGCATGAGTATACCCTACCTGTTTTATGAACTTTAATGTACATAGGTTGAGGGTAGAGCCATTATCTACCAAGACCCATTTTACCTTATGGCGAATGACTAGGACCTCAATTTGGAAGGCACAATTATGGAATGAATCAATTGATGACATAATTTTGGTTGAATCCCAGCCAATAGGTGGGAAAAATGTCCTACCAAATCTTGGAACTAAGTAGGATCAATATCATTTGGCACACGTGTATCCTACAGAGCTTTGGTAAGGATCTCATGATGGACTAGGGAAGACTTGAGCAAATCTAGGATAGATATTTGAGCAGGTGTCATGCCAAGATGATCAAGGATATTATTGTGAGGTCACAAGCACTATTTGAGATGAAGTGGAAGGCCTAGGAATTGATATGCGGGTACAACGTGTGGTAACAACACATTGAGGGTCATTTACATTGACATGAATCATAGATATGTGTGGCTCCCCTTGAGTGATGCACATAATAATGTTATCATACTTATAAGGCACATTTTATAGCTGATATTATTAGTATTATTATTTTGGTTGTTATTATCGGATACATTATTTGCATTGGAGGTGCTTGGACCTTGGTTGTGCTTATGAAATGCATTATGATATATCTATAATCGAGCATTGAACAAAGTGGCCTAATTTTCATCCACTATGATGTCTACTCAATCTATGAGATCTTGGATATAACCTTAAATTTCTTGACATTTGTTAGTGGAGTGAACTTTAATCTTGTGATAATCACAATACTCATTCTCTCTATACCAAGCAGGTTTAGGCTTTGACTCATCAAAATGCTTTGTCACAAGATAAGTGATTACATAGTTTTCTTGAAGCATCCTCTTGAAAACATCTAAAGGTTCTCCCAAAGGAGTGAAGGCATGCTTATTATTCCCTTTATTGTATTGATTGGAATGTGCAAGGAGACGGGGTGCACCATGTTGTATATATATGACATTGGAGACCGATTGTGGATTCGGGACATATTGTGATCTTTGTGAAGTGCTAGCTACTCGGATGTGTTTAGTGTCGATGGTCGATGACACCATCATTGACAAAAAAATTGTTCTTGTTCTAGTAGTGGGAGTTAACCCCAGATCATTTATCTTTATCTTGGTTAAAGATTTTGATTTGGCCTTTTGAAATAAGGACCCTCTCACTAGTAGTACCCTTCTCGATGACCTCCACAAAGGTGGTTACAATTAATAAAATAATAAGTGGCTTCCCTGGATCAATTGGCTGAACCATCCTATTGTAGGTAAGAGGTCATGAAGTCCAATCTCCCCCCATCCCCATGTGGTATCAAAGGGTGTGTCATGCCAACGTCATCGATCACATGAAAAATGTTCACTAAACATACTACAATTTATAGGAGGGTTACCCAATTCTTCCATTCTTAAAACATATATATATAATTATTCATAAAATAAAATCAACTCTCTAGTAAATAAAACTAGTACACCTATTTTTATAGATATATGTATAACAGAATGATCTCTCAATCTTTTACATAGATTTTTCTAAGATAAATCTACTAATTTTATTTAATAAAGATTTTTTTTGGTAAAAGGCTAAAGCCTGTATTATATCTATTATAAAGCAAAAGATAATTACATATACAACCATAATTATAGTACAGGTAAGGATTACAAAAAATAGCTTTGTAAGCTAAATTTTATCTATAATAAGACTTCCCACCATTTTATTTTACATCTCAAAAGATAGAACCTGCAACTACTTACTTACTAAATGCCAGATATACATTACATTACAAAAGTTGGTTGTAGCTTAATATTTCCCTTAAAAAATAAAAATTTCTATACAAATTCGATAGCAATTCCTATAGACATCACATGAAGGCCAGGTGTTTGTAATCCATCAAACTTCACACAACAAGCTATAACCTCAAGAACTAAAGGATTGCATGGAAAAAACACCATCAGATCCTTCCTTTATATGATGATGATGAAGCTGAAAAATCCATTTTAGATTAAATGAAATAAGAAGCTACCCATGGAACATATGCACTATGCTTAGCTGATGACCTAGAAGAGTCACCGTCAGTGGCTTACTTAATATGATGAAAAAGGTGACCCAATCATCTCTAGTTAAACAACATGGCATAGAGAGAGTTGCAAATGGTACCTGCAAAAAAGAAAACATTGGGAAATAAAATCCTTGGAAGATATGTCTGCTTTAGGCTACAATGGCCCCACACATGTATGAGTAAGTGTTTTGTGCATAAAATACAAAGATTGATGCTTCATAGCAATTGCTGCAAAAAATAATTTTGGATCCAAGAAGAAATTTAACAAAAGACTATACATGGGATGCCTTTAATAAAGAATTATTTTATCTTATTTGCTTAAAATTATTTAAAAACTATTTTAAATATTTATATTGTTTATTTTTATAGAAAAAATATTTTTATTTACTTTACAATTATTTATTATTTATTTTATCTTTTACTTAAAACTATTTGACTTTAGACTTATTTCATTTGCACTATTTATATTTTTATTTAAAGAATAATTTTAGATTGTTAATAAAAAAATTATCTACTAAAAAAGTATTTTATTTAGTTTCCAAATTTCTTTCATACATAAGGATAAGGTTTAGCACTTCTTCTTCCACTCGTTAAGATATAATAATCAAAATAGTACTAATAAATTAATATAAATATGAGTATATATATGATGATCCTAATTACTTGTATTCTACAAAATGGCATACACAAGAATTAAGCAGAGCAATACAAAGCGAAGAAACAAAAATTGAGGGTATAGTATGGAAACAAAAGAAGAAAATGAAATCACAATCAATAGTGCACACATCATCAAAGAAGATGCAAAAGAGCTAAAAAAGAATGCAATACTTGGGAAATCCCTAGGAATTAAACTCACAAGATCAACAATATACAAATGGGTTGAAGCAAACTAGAAAATAAAGTCGGTTCTAAAAATATTTGTCAAAGGGTTTATTTGTCACAATTTTTAAGGAACATCAAGAAAGATAAGAAATAGTGGATATAGACCAATGGATGTATGTGGATACACATGTGTTCCTGTAAAAATGGTCACCAAATTTCAACCCATTGAATACTTTCCCTTTGGATGAACCAATCTAGATACGTCTATATAACTTGTCATTCAAATACTAGTCTAGAGAATGTTTAGAAAAAATTGGAGATTGTATCGAAAGAACATTGGAGGTAGACATGCACAATGGAGAAACCCTAATCTATGTACAAATTAAGGTGATAATGATTAAAAGATTCTGAAGTTGATTATGTTAATGACAGATGTTGGCACATGGAATCAAGATTTGGACATAGAAATCCCTAAATTCTTATGTTTGAAATGTAAAATTAGTTACCATAGAGAGACTGATTGTCAATTCCCACTACTACCAATCAAGATATTATGGATGCCAAAGAACGCAAATAAACAATGGGAGAAGGGAGAATCATTTAACTCAGAGTAGAAAAGTGATATGGTGAATGACATTAAAATCCCTAAAACCCCACATGAATGTGACAATGCAATTCTAGAGAGGGCACCAAGGAAAATAAAATAACTAATTAAGGAAATAGGTCTATATTAAGAAAATGAATCCAACAAAGAAAATAAAATCAATATCGACTCAAAATTTGAGGAAGAAAACTTGGAAGATGAACTTGATATAATAGATCCAAGAAGAATCAGATAGTTCACAACAAAACTATTAAACATCAAACTAAAATAATTAGATTCCTATCCTAGTCACAAATCAAATAAGAAAAAAATAGAAGAGGAGGCACATAACGAAGGACAAACCTCTACTAAGACTTATCTACTAAGATCCAATAGAGGAGTCCCCTCCCTTGGAGAACAATGAAGATTCTATCATGGAATGTTAGGGGCATTAAGCCCCTTAAAAAAGGCACATGATCAAGCATCATTTAGACAATCAATTGATCAAAATAGTACTTCTACAAGAAACAAAATTGAGCAAGACAAAGGCTAAAGCTTTCATCAAGCACTGTAACAGCTAGTCAAGACATTTTACTAAAGCCAATGGGGCATCTAGTGGCATTGAAATATTATGGAAACAAGGAAGAATAGAGATAGATCCACTAAAAACAAATAATAACTACCAATCAGTAGTAGAGATACAAAGTTTAATTTCAAACCTAAATTTATTTATTTTTAATATATATGAACCATCAAAACTTGTTAAAAAAAGGAAATTATGGGAGGAATTAAAACCAAAATTTTCCAAACTAAATCAAGGAGATTTCATTATTGGGGTGATTTTAATGTAATAACAAATACATTTGAGAAAATGGGCAGCCTAGGCAGAGTATCACAATTGGAAAGAGACTTCTCATAATTCATAAACCATTGTGGTCTCATCGATATTGCCCCAAAAAAGGTCTCATTCACATGGACAAACAAATGCATTAGTTTCACTAACATAGCAGAGAGATTGGATGGTTTTCTCCTTTTTCCAAGTTGGCTTCACACACCAATTCTCCCCACATAAAAAATGAGGCTTCTCTCAATGTTCGATCACTACCCTATTGATTTATACCTTAAAGAAGACCAAACTCCTTTGAAGTGAAAATTTAGATTCAAAAATACGTGGTTTAGAAGTAAGAAATTAATCCCTCTACTTGAGAAATGGTCGGATGTGCTTCAAAATTTGAATGGCTCGCAAATGTACATTAGCAGTAAGAATCTCAAATTCATCAAGGAGCGGCTGAATATCTAGAATAAAACATCCTTCAAAAACATATTCCAAGCAAAAGAAAGGATTGGAACAGAGCTGGAAGGTCTAAAAGAGATGATCATAAAAAATTGGATGAATCATAAGGACTACAAAAAAGGAAAACAACTATTAGCTAAACATAATGAAATCCTCGCAAGAGAAGAATATTATTGGCGATCAAAGTCAAGAGAAACCTGGCTGGACGAGGGGGCTTGAACACTAAAATTTCACAATTCAACAAAAATAAGGAGGATTAGAATAGAATTACCCAAATCAATAGAATAAACATAGATTTAAATTTGTTGAAGAGTCAAGAAAATCAAGAAAGATCCTCAAGGATTTGAATAACACAAAAATTTCTTAAATTTAAAAAAAAAAAGATTAATCAACCTTTGCGGACTTCGGTCCAATTTCTTTATGTAATAATTTATACAAAATAGGAAAATGACTAAAACCCATACTTCCAAAGGTGATCTCTCAAGAGCAAAGTGGGTTTATCCCTGGTAGGAATATAACAGATAAAGTCATTGTAGCACATGAGGCAATACACTTGATCAAAAGACTAAACTAGAAAGAAATCATGTTAAAGTTGGACATAAGTAAAGCTTGCGGTAGAGTAAGTTGGAGATTCTTAATGAAATATATGGAAAAGTTTGGGTTTCGTAAAAATATCTTAATTTGATATTTGTATGCATTTCAACCCCAATATACTAAGTCCTTATCAATGAAGCTCTAGTGGGTTTATTTGATGGGACACACGGAATTAGACAGGGTGATCCTCTCTCCCCATTCCTATTTGTTATAATGGTGGATGCATTAAGTAGAAGAATCTCCAAAATAGTGAATGTCGATCAGTGGATGGGAATGCAATTTGTCAATGAACTTCCTCCTTTATCCCACCAACTCTTCATGGATGATATATTACTATATGGGGTACTCAAGACTAAGGAAACACATATCATTGAAGAAATGTTAGAGGGCTATGGGGTAAGTGCAAAAATATGGGGGACCAAAAAGAGGTCTTAAGTGGCCACTTTTTTTTCTAAAATTAGGAAATACTAACTTTGGATGAGAAATTAAAGATAGTTACACTCAAAATTTGAAGACGCAAAAAAAACAAGAGTCGTCATACACCAAACATACTTTCTAAACTACTATTTTTTTTAAATGGTAGAGATTAAGGGGTTCAAAAAGGGGGGCTGCACAAAGTGATCCTCTTTTTTTTCAAATAAACATAACATAGTGTCTAGTGTGGCCCCCCTAAAATGATAACTCTTTTTAGCATTTTAAAAATCGTTTCAATGAGAAATTGGTTAATACTATGTAGTTTATGCCTAATTTTTTTACTAATTTTTTAATGAATATATGATTTTTTACTTATTTTTAAATTGGACACATTTTTAAAAATAGAAAATTGAGCATGCTCCCCCTAAAATTTTTGAAAACTGATCAAAAATCATTTTTAATATGTTTAGAATGGAGTCTAGTTTCTAAAAATATAATGTATTTGAAACTTAGATGAATGGTTAAAAAATAAAGTCAAAACTACCACACATTGGTTTTTGAAAAAAAATGGATAAACAAACAAAAGAAATTTAAGATAAAAACCTTAAGATACGCAAAACGAAAAAATACTTGGTCAGATAGCTAAGAGAGAGCTTAATATTATCATGGTATTTTTTGACTTGACATTGAAATATGTGCAAAATTGATGGGGAGCACGCTCAAGATTGTTGGTGTAGGTTTTTATTTCCTAGTGGGTTAATTTATTTTTCCCTTAGTCCTAGGTTTTTTCTATGCTTTTATTAAGCTTTCTTAGGATAATAAAGTGAGTTTATTACTAGGCACTTCCATCCTTTCCTTAGTTCTATATAAAATCACTACCTAGCTTGTATTTTTATTCAACTTTTGCATTCATTGATTCAGCTTGGAAGCTCTTAATGCAATTATGTCATATTGACATTGTATAACCTCTCGAAGTCTTGGTTTGCACTCTTTATGTTTTTCTAATTTATGTAACTTTGATTTTATCTTAAAAAGTTCTCTAGGTTATTCAATCTACTTCAGATTTCTAGC
Organism: Sequoiadendron giganteum; assembly: GCA_007115665.2. Taxonomy (NCBI): domain Eukaryota; kingdom Viridiplantae; phylum Streptophyta; class Pinopsida; order Cupressales; family Cupressaceae; genus Sequoiadendron; species Sequoiadendron giganteum. Next base: position 834,866,669 of record CM021100.1, on the reverse strand, counting down.
ATGGTATCAAAGCTTTTGTTTTGAGAAATCTAACTTCATAGATTCCTACTTGAGAGATTGAGTTTCTTGTAAGATCTTGTAAATTACCATATGATCTTCTCTTATATTTTAAACAATCTGGAGAATCAAAAAGGGTTTGCAAATATCTAATAACCTCTTCATATTGCATATATGTTTTGTGAGATCTAGGTGATTGCAATATTTTTGCTTATACTAGTAACAGTTTCAATTGTTCCAATGTGTCGAAAAGGCTCGAGAGAGTCAAGATTTAGTTTTTGTTTCATCCAAATTGGACATCATTTGACAAAGGTACAAATGAGGGTTTGATGCTCAGATCTAGTGAACAAGTTTTTCTAGGAGCATTTTCGACCAAAATGGACCTTGTCATTGTGTTCAAGAGGTTGAGGAGATAAATTTTGACATAAAATTTTCCTATATTTGATGCCAAGAGTTGTTGAGGAAAAAAAAATGCCGAAAGAGCTATACAACCCCCTAGGTTGTGCAGGTACAATGTCAATTTAAAATCACAAAATTTTTTTTAAAAAATTGTGCTTTTAAAATAACACTTAGCACTTTCCTTGTTTAAGCACTTAATAAGCGCTTAGAGCCAACGGCCTTAATAAATCTGCACACAAATTTTTAAATTTTGTAGGTTCTTTTTTGGACCATGGCTAAAATAAATTGTGCACAGTGAGGTGGATAACCCACAATGGTTATATTAATTGTGTGGCACCTGTTTCCATAAACCGTGCATGTGAACAATGATCTTCTAGCTACTAAACCTCTACAAACCGTCAGTAAACACTGCAAACTACCAACAATTAATTCTATGCCACCAATAGTTAGAAGAAAACTGCCATGAGTCTCCATCACTTAGCTATTGGAAGTGTCGCCCACGGCCACCAAGGCTCACCCTATAGGCCAAATTAGGCCTTTTTTCAAATTTGCATAACTTTTTGCCATAGTGTCCATTTTTTAAATTAAATATCACCAAAAAACTAGAGACAAGCACTTTCCATCCATAGAGGTATTGAAAATATTTTTTGCAATTTTGTACCAAATATTTTAGGTTGAAGCTATGTGTTTCCAATTTCTTCAAAATGCCATAACTTCTACCCCAGTGCTGCAATTTTTGGAAATGAATAGGCATTGGAAAGGTGATGAAGAGAACTACACATATAAATCTTATTTTTTTAGATTTTGTCTCAAGTACATTTTTTTATCAAAATATATAATTTTGGCTATTTTGAACCCATTGAGCATTATATCTTGGAAAGGGATTTTAATTGCACTGAAATATAAAGTGCCAACCTTATATATTTGGCGGTGATTTTTGATACTAGTGAAAAGGGTGGGAGTGTATTGATGTTCTTATTTTGATATATTTTTTAATCATTTAAGGATTGTATCATGGGTTTTTTTATTCACCCTTTTGTGATAATCTCGGATAAAAACAATTATGAGTCTTGGAAAAAAGACATTCTAACCCATCTCAAATGGCTAAAACTTTTGTCTTAACTTTATATGGGCCCATGCTTGAACTAGACATACCTAGAAAGAAATCAATATGGGGTAATAAAACTAATCATGCATTAGGATTGATTGGTTCTCGTGTTGATAATGACACTATGTGGGCTATATAGTGGACATTGAATGTCCCCACACACTTTGGACCAAGATTTGGGAGATGTTTGGAGACACTCATGTTTCTCCATTCCTAGATGATCCCACTACAAATTTCCTCATGTTCCAAGTGATGATGCAGATAATATACCCTTTGATGATGCTACTTTAGATTTTCTTGAGTATTATGAAATTCTTGAACCTTCAAATGGCATCGAGACTTCTCTTATTTCTTCTCATTATCATGTTGAGATCACATCTCATTCACCTATTTCAGCTTCAAATTCCAGAGATGTTTCTTTGAAATCTTCCAGTGCTTCATTGGAGTGAGAAAATTTATGTCTTTTGGATTTAGTCCATTGGGACCAATTTCTACCAAATATCTCTTGATTAGTTTTGGAGTCCCTCATTTCAAATCTAGATTACTCTATTGAGGACATACATATTCTCTTTGAGGATAACTCTTTGGTCCTTGCATATGTTGCTACTTCAGAATTCATTTTTGCTTCTTTGAAAGCTTCCAATAATTTCTTATAGTAGGGCATCCGTAGTCTTCCTAATTCATCCTTGTGGAATGATCTTTTGACAGGAGTTTTAGACTTGTTTATGGAGTCTCACATTTTAGATTCAGAGGACACATTTGAGGGGTTATCTCTCCTCTTTGATAACAGTCATTGCACAACTTTTGTTAAACCATCATTGTCTTTGGATATTTCTCTTTACCAATCTCTAGGAGATTTTGATTTGTCATCTTTAGTAGTGCGGCCTAGAACACCTGATTTGATTGTGGGAGCTTTCAACATCAACATGGAGATACTTCAGCTGACTTCAGAGACTTCATACATTTTGCACTTTCTTCCTACATATTACTTTTAGGACTTGGGAGATAATTTGCATACACCTTTGTTTGTGTTTCTTCCTGAGGGGAAGAACATTATTCAATGATCGTGGACCATCTTCTCCATCCAGTTTTGAGAATCTACCATTGGATCTCTTTGGGGGGCTACTTAGTCCTTCTCTTCTTCTCTCTCTCTCTTCTGAGGGTGTTCTCTCTCTATTTGTGGGGGGATTCTTCTTCTTTGGAGGGATTTGATATATACATGAGTACCTAACATGGCCTCAGTTTTCGAGACCCGTCATCTTTTCAATCCTCCTAGCATGTGCTTAGGGTGGGTGTTGGTGTAGGTTTTTATTTTCTAGTGGATTAATATATTTTTCTCTTAGTCCTAGTTTTTTTCTACACTTTTATTAAGCTTTCTTAGGATAATAAAGTCCCTTCCTCAAAGGGTGGAACACTTTACACTTTTGGCGGCATCCTCCAATTTTTGTGGTTGATTCCTATTGGTTGGATTTTCCACCTCCATCATCTCCTTAGTTCTATATATAATCACTACTTAGATTGCATTTTTATTCATATTTTGTATTCATTGATTTAACTTGGAAGCTCTTAATGAAATTCTATCATATTGACATTGCATAATCTCTTAGAGTCCTAGTTTGCATTCTTTATGTTTTTCCAATTTATGTAACTTTGATTTTCTCTTAAAAAATTCCTTGGGTTATTCAATTTATTTCAAACTTTTAACAAATATTATGTCAATATTTTTATTATTTGAAAAAACACATCTTTGGATGTTGAAAAGTCACTCCAAACCTTTGGGTTGGAAGCCCAAGGAAAATCCAAGCCAAAGTCTTGAAATTTTCTAAAGAAAACAATAACATGAGAATATTATAACACTCTTGTGTTATGTGAATGCATTCACAAAATGTGAGCGTGTTATAATGTGATTGTATTCTTTAGAAAAAATTCTTTATCTTTATCTTTCTCTGTCTCCTTTGGCGAAACTATATACATGAAATATAACTTAAATTATAAGTGACAATTATATACAGGCATTTAATTTCTTATACTTTAAGTTATCTATCATGTATATAGTTGTAGGATGTTTGAGAATGGATTTTGATAACACGCTCATGTTATGTGAATGCATTCAGAAAACATGAGCGTGTTATAATGTGCTTGTATTATTGTTTGCTTTAGAAAAAAATTTGTATCTTTATCTTTCTCTATCTCCTTTGGCAAAACTATATACATGAAATATAACTTAAATTATAAGTGACAATTATATATGGGAATTTAATTTCTTATACTTTAAATTATCTATCATGTATATAGTTTTAGGATGTTTAAGAATGGCTTCTGATCTCTAGGAGTTATAATGTAGATTCTAGGTTTTGGAAGATCTTATATTTTTCAATTTTAGTCAAATTTTAGTAATCAGCACGTCAACTGAGTCCACTTTCAATAATCAGCAAGCTCCCATCATCTTTCTCTCTATATATATATATCTCACTATATATCCCTTGCACTATAGTTCTCTCTCTCTCTCTCTCTCTCTCTCTCTCTCTCTCTCTCTCTCTCTCTCCATCACTTTCTCTACCTCTCTCTCCCTTGAGATCAAGATCTACCTCTTTTTCCTCTCTCTCTCTCTCCCTACCACTACCTCCCTCCTTCCCTCTCCACTTCTCTCTATCTCTCCAACCCTCTCTACCTACTGTGAACATAAAATTCCCAAGCTCCCTTTGGGTGAGTTTATTTTGTTTAAGTATCAGCCACACTCTCCTCTAAAGAAAAGGCAATATCGGGCTCCTTGTGCAAAATCTTTAGCGAATGTCGCCACCTATCAACAAAGCACTCCTCGCAAATTTTTCTTTGACCAATTTCCAAAATCTTGTGTCATGCTTCCACGTGTAAGTCATTTGCAATCTTTTGTGCCTCTTTGAATCACTCTCATTTTGGGGGCCCAACCGCACGCCACATAGCATCGGTCCGCGCACAAATATTTGTGGCCCCACCCTCGGTGCAATATGTTGGAGACCCCCACGTGTCTTCATAGCGCAAGTCTTCATTGCTCAAAAGAAAGGATGAACGTTAGGCCCCAACTGCTCACCATATGATCTTCTAGAGAGTACATCGTGAAGGAAGATTGAAGCAAGCAACAATCGCACATCAGGTGCAACGTTTTGTAGTTGTCATCATGGATGGATGACATGCATCGATGCTTTGGTTTCTTGGGACCACCACCATCATTCGTAGGGGATGCATTTGGCCTTTGGGCGTCCTCATTCATGGCCCAAATATTTTCAATTGTAATGACCAAGGGAAAATCATTTCTAATGGATCATTACTCATGATTAGAGAATCTTTCCTATTACTTGCTCATCAAGTTGGGATTTCACTATAAATACTGCTTTTTCTTTCGAAGCAAGGGTACCAATGAGTTTATATTTTGATAGAATAATTGATAGAAGAACTAGGACTTTCATTTCTTTATTATATTATTGTAAAGAACTCACAGACTGTGTCATTGTTCAGCCTTTCTATTTTATTTTATATTTGATAAGTTTTACTGTGCCACTATTGTACTAGATGTTTCACTTATAGAATTCTATAAATTAATACAAGTTTTTTGGTTTAGATAATGTCTTCGACTCTTCTTTCTAGTAAATGTGTATAAAATTTATTTTATGTCATCTAGTGAATCACTCAAGATGTTATCTTTATTTCATCATTTTGGAACACAACAGACCACCAAACAGGCCCTTAAATTGTATCCCCAAAATAGATTTACCCTGGTTTACATCTAAATCTTGATGCATCACCTTAGTTAGATCCTTTTATTTTATGTCTGCTTCCTTTTCCCATTCAAAATCCCAGTTATAGAAGAAGTCGACTTCTTTAAAAATATGGAGGTTACTCAGTTTGGCACAATAGGTCCCCCCTAAAACTGAGTTTCCCACAAGAGGCTGTTACCTTGTCAATATTTGGCATCAACAGTTTTTTCTTTTCATGGCATGCCTGGTGGGACCCTTAAAATACCAAATCAAAAGGGTGTGTAAGTCATCGGCCTGTTACTAGGCCACGAACCGCAGGTAAACTTGGCTTGTTAGTATCCCGTTGGCAACAACACATTCCTAAACTTGCCCAAAAGAACCTTTGGATCCCAGCCATAATGTTGATCATGGACCGAAATTATGTGGCTTGAGACTCTGGAAGTCCTCTTGTTGCCCCAATCGCACCAGCCGTATGGGCCCCTATCCTAGTCTCTGCTTTTAAAGCTATTCCAAATTTCATCAGAGATGGATCAAGAACACCATCTGAATATCTGCAAGATGTTGTGGACATGTGTCTGGTGCATGGAGTAACAAACCAAAACATAGCACTTAGATTTCTTCTAGCTTCTTTCAAAGGAAGGGCACTAGATTGGTATTGCACTTTGCCAGCCAATACTATCGATACTTGGGATGAGCTCAAAGATCCTTTTTATGAGATATTTTCTATTGACGGAGACAGATCTTTGCTATATCACCAGTTATCGACAACAAAGCGGGCCCCATTTGAAGCCATGATAGATTTTAACACCCGATTTCATACAACCTGGCAGAGAATCGAGAATGTCATTCGACCGCCCGCCGAGCTATCATTCATGTTCTACTTAAATTATATCAATACTGACATTTCCATGATGATCTAGTCACTTGGAAAACCCACATTACTAGATGCATACAACATAGTGGTGAAGGAAGAGAACAATCTCATTGACGTCGGGAAGCTGCCACCTTGGCCCCTAATGTTGATATTTCTTGAATTATTAGCTTCTAATCAAGAGATTCCACCTACTATCACAACTGCACCACCGTCGTTGTCTACGTACACATATCCAAATGTGCCACAAAGTGTTACTTCTACATCTGGCATTCTGAAGGATGAGATAAGCGAACTAAAGGAAATGTTTTGGAACTCAACAAATGAAGTGACTAATATCAAGCGCAACCAGGTTGCTCCTCCAAGACCAACCTATCAAATTTATTAGGGTAATAGACCCTCCTACCAAAAAAACCAATATCAAGGGGCCACATGCACAAATTTGTCGGCCCAGAAAAATAACCAAATAGTACCAGTACCGACTCCGCTAGGAACTACTAAGACAAGTACAAGCAGATAGCTAACCGTAGGACAGAACAATCTCACCAAAGATTTCAATCCCTGGTGCTATCCTTGTGGCAATTCTCATATGCCTCAAAATTGTTTGTGTGGCAATTTGCAGTGAAAAATTATAGAATAGCGCAGCCAAGGCGTGGTGACAAATTTGGGAGGGTATACACACACCCCTCCCCAAGTGGAGTATGCGGTTCTCACCGAACAGATGTAGGGAATATCCCTAGAGCAAGAAAGTGACATAACTCATGACCATGCCCTCCTCTCATGGATGGAAGGGGATGAAGCAATGTTCACTTATGAAGCATCCACATCGGCGACCCCACAAGTGTAGTCCGACTATAGCACCTAATCGAAGAGGATATTCATAGGCAAGTCGATCACTCTACAACCAAGGAATGTCCCAGATCAACTCCATGGCCCTTCTACAATTGCTCCACAACCTCAGATGCACAAGGAGATTTTTATAACAAAGGCAAAGGAACAGAAGCCTCCAAATCCATCACCGATCAACATGGTGGAACAGTTGAAGAAATATTTTGCTAATATATCCCTCTCAGATATCTAGCCATTCTAGAGCAAAAGTCATTGCTACAGGAGTCCCTACAGAAATATGCGATCGAACAACCAATAGAACAATATTTCAAAAGGATCATCGATGCATCACCTCCAACCAAAGTTCTTGTGAATACTACAGAAGAGACTTCGACCAAGGAAAAAGAGGAGAAGCCAAAACCTAAACCCTTCTTCTTAACTCTCATTGTGGGGAAGAAACTGTTGCACAACTCCATGATTGACCCTTGTGCTAGCACCAAAGTCATGCCTAAATAGATAGCTGAAGCCTTAGGACTTAGCTATGAACCCTTAAGAAGATTGAAGAAGCATATGAGAGATAGATCATTGAGTTGAGATCAAAAAAACTTCTAAAAGGGTTGGTCACACTCAAAAATATATTTGATTGTGATGACACGAGGAACGATATGAGGAAATTTGTGGCAAACCAAGTAGACTATGTCTGTTAGGTTTTTAATGGTAGATATCTAAAAGCTAAATGCAGATTTTATCAAATAAACCAGAAGTAAAACACACAGAAAAATAACACAAAGAATTTAACGTGGTTCACCCAATGTGGGCTACATCCACCAAACCGCAGTCATCCAATGATTTCATTAACCAGTGTAAAACCCTATTACAGTATCGCGAATAATCGCCTGTTTTCTTATGATATTGTAACTCTATCCTAAACCCTTTATAAATTAGTGTTATACAAAATCGGGGATTTTTCCCTTTTTGTGATTTTTCCCTTTTTCAGTAATTTCACGAAAAAGCAGGCCAAAAAATTTTCTCGAGGGCTACCGCCCCCGAACCCCGGCCCGGCCCCGAACCTCGGCGAGGATACATGAATAGTGTACAATATAGAATGATCAGTCACCACATACCAACAATCTCCCACTTAGAGACTGATCAGGCTCCACACCTAAACAATCTCCCACTTGGAGACTAAACCTGGACGACACCGCTGCACTTACAACTCCCACTGGAAATAAGCACCTTGGACCCTGCTCTTATACTTTAATTCAACCTTGAAGGCCAACCAAAGTTGAACAGGAGCTCAGCTTCTCCCTTATCACCGCCTTAGTAAACATATCCGCTGGATTGACATCTGTATGTATCTTTGCCAGCTTTACCTGTCCATCCTCCATCACTGACCGAATGAAATGATACCTCAACTGTATGTGTTTGGTTTTAGAGTGCAAAGCAGAATTCTTTGCAAGATGTATAGCACTCTGGCTGTCTATAAACAAGTAATTTTCAGCCTGTTGTTTTCCCAACTCTTCCATGAAAATTTGCATCCATATCATCTCTTTTGCTGCCTCTATTGCAGCCACATACTCTGCCTCTGTGGTGGATAAAGCAACCACCTTTTGCAATCGAGATATCCAACTTACTGCTGTCCCACCAACGGTAAATACATAACCTGTGGTACTCCGCCTAGTATCAATATCCCCTGCCAAATCTGAGTCAACATAGCCCTTTAAATCTGTATTAGATCCCTCAAAACATAAATGTTTATTTGGTGTACCTCTCAAATACCTGAGAATCCATTTCACTGCATTCCAATTCTCAATTCCTGGATTACTCATATACCGGCTAACAACTCCTACAGCATGTGCAATATCTAGTCTCGTGCATACCATGGCATACATTAAACTACCTACAGTTGAAGCATATGGTACCTTGGACATTTTTTCTTCCTCCTCTTGTGTCTTTGGACACATATCCTTAGTCAATTTTACATGACTGGGCAAAGGTGTGCTGACAGCTTTTGCATTCTCCATATGAAATCTCTGCAACACCTTTTTAACATAATCAACCTGAGATAAAAACAATTTCCTGTTTTTCCTATCTCTTGTAATCTTCATACCAAGGATTTGTTTTGCTGCCCCCAAATCCTTCATAGCAAATGAATTTGCTAACTGTTGTTTTAACTCCTTTATGTGATCCATGTTAGACCCCGCTACAAGCATATCATCAACATATAAACATAAAATAATGTAGCTATCTTCACCTAGCATCTTAAAATAAACACAATGGTCTGAATTACACCTATTGTAACCTTGCTCAGCCATAAAACTATCAAATTTAAGATACCATTGTCGAGATGCTTGCTTCAAGCCATATAAGCTTTTCTTCAATCTGCACACCAGTTTCTCCTTACCTTTGACCTCAAATCCTTGTGGTTGTTCCATATAAATTTCCTCTTCCAAATCACCATTGAGAAAGGTAGTTTTAACATCAAGCTGTTCTAAATGCAAATCTTCAACAACCACAATACTTAACACAGTACGAATAGAGGTCATTTTAACAACTGGAGAAAATATTTCATCAAAATCAATACCTTGTTTCTGTGCAAATCCCTTTACAACTAATCTGGATTTAAATCTTTTCTTACCTCCATCCTCCTTGATCATCCTATAAACCCATTTGTTTGCTAAAGCCTTTTTACCTGCAGGCAACTTGCATAATTCCCAAGTCTGATTTTTCAGCAAGGAGTCCATTTCTTCTTCCATTCCATGCTCCCACTGAACCTTTGTATCCACCTGCATAGCTTCATAATAACATTATGGTTCACCAGCATCAGTTAATAGAATAGAGTACAAAGAGGGAGAAAATCTTTCTGGAGGTCTACTTAACCTTGAAGATCGCCTAACATTCACTGGAGTTTGTAGAATTTCTTGTTGCTGTTGATGCGGAGCATGAGGAACCACTGGAACATTGGTGTTTGTAATATCATCCAGCACTACATAATCCTGTTCTTTCTTCTCATGCTGCTGCAGTAGATCTTTGTACAACACTTTCTCATTGAATATAACATCCATGCTTCTCACAATTTTCTTATTTTCAAAATCCCAAAGCCTATAACCAAATTCATCAATGCCATATCCAACAAATATACATTTCCTTGATTTTGCATCAAGCTTGGTTCTATTTTCAGAATCTACATGTGCAAATGCTTCACAACCGAAGGTTTTCAGAAAAGAATAACTCACCTTCTTACCTTTTCATGCTTCCTCTGGAATACCACAACCCAAAGGATTAGATGCACCTCTATTAATTAAATAAATAGCAGTGTTTACAACCTTTTCCCGCATGTTTAAAGGCAACCCAACATGCAATCTCATAGTCCGTGCACGCTCCATTATTGTTCTATTCATGCGCTCAGCCACTGCATTTTCCTGTGGAGTCCTTGGAACCGTTTTCTGCCTACGAATACCATTAGAGGAACAATAATCTTCAAACTCTTTGCTGCAATACTCACCATCGTTATCAGATCTGAGACATTTCAACTTTTTACCTGTCTCATTCTCAACCAAGCTTCTCCATTTTTTAAAAGTTTCAAATACATCAGATTTCTGCCTAATGAAATAAATCCATACCTTCCTAGTTGCATCATCAATGAATGTGACATAATAATGAGAGCCACCGAGAGAAGATACCTAAGCTGGTCCCCATACATCCATATGCACAAGCTCCAATTTCTCATCTTTCTTTTGTTTCCCATCCTTGAGAAAACTAACTCTCTTTTGTTTTCCATAAACACAACTTTCACAAAAATCTATATTAACACATTTTAGACCTGGTAAAACATTCTTTGAATGAAGTACTTTCATACCTTTTGCACTCATATGCCCAAGTCTGTTATGCCATAGTGCTGATTCAGAATTCGCAGCAACTATTTGATTTTCTTCCTGCTGAACTGCAGCAACTGTTCCTGAACATTGATTTTTATCTGCAATAGCTAAAGTAGAAGGAACAGTATGACCTGTACAAAGATATAAGGTGCCTACACCTTTTGCGGCACCTTTTGTAACCTTCCAATTTTTATCACTAAATGTAACAACACAACCTTCATCATCTAGTTGCCCTGCAGAAATTAAATTTCTTTTTAGCTTTGGAACGTGCCTTACCTCATGTAGTAGCCAATGATTCCCATTCTGCAACTTGATCTTGATTCTTCCCTTTCCAACAATCTGACAGGGTTCATTATCTCCCAAATAAACTAGCCCAAAATCCCCTTGGACATAATCAAGAAAATAATTTCTATGGGGCGTAGCATGAAATGAAGCCCCTAAATCTAACACCCAAGAATCATCAGCATTATCAAGAGAAAGAATCAAAGCATCCTCATCAGATTTATTACTTACCACATTGGCCTCTTTATTTCCTTCTTGTTTGTCTCCTTCTTTATTTTTCCGAGACCAACAATCTTTCTTTACATGCCCTGGCTTACCACAGTACCAGCAATCCCTCTTGTCTCTAGATTGGGACCTTCTGTCCCTTGATTTTCCTTGTGACTTCCCACGACTCCCAAAATTATTTCGTCTCTCATTTGTTATGCCCCTGCTTTCTGCATTCAAAACACTACCTGATGTGGATGTTCCACTTGAGCTTTTCCTACGAATTTCCTCGCTCAAAATAACACCAACAACATCATCAAATTTCAATGTATTTGAACCAGAAACAGAATTGCTAACCGCCATTACCAAGCTATTCCAGCTTTCAGGCAAAGAACACAAAATCAAAAGAGCCCTAACTTCTTCATCAAAGTTAACTTTTACAGAAGTTAATTGACTGGTAACCGTATTAAATTCATTCAAATGATCAGTAACTGATCCACCTTCTACCATTTTCATATTAAATAAGCGCTTCATAAGAAATACCTTATTCGAAGCGGAAGGCTTTTCATATAACTTTGCTAGGTTTTCCATCAACTCTAGAGTTGTCTTTGTTGTTGTGATATTGAACGCCACCGATTGTGCCAGGCATAAGCGAATACTGCCAAGTGCCTTTCTGTCCAAAATATCCCAGTCCTCATCCGACATTGCTATAGGTTTCTTGGTTTTCCCTTCCAATGGCCGCCATAAATCCTTCTGATAGAGATAGTCCTCCATCTGCATCTTCCATAACTGATAGTTCTGCCCATTGAACTTATCAACCTTCATCTTACCCTCGTCTGCCATTGCTCCCACTTAACCGTGAGACTCCCACTCAACCGTGAGACTTTCCTGCAAACGATAATTGAAAACAACTCGCTCTGATACCACTTGTTAGGTTTTTAATGGCAGATATCTAAAAGCTAAATGCAGATTTTATCAAATAAACCAGAAGTAAAACACACAGAAAAATAACATAGAGAATTTAACATGGTTCACCCAATGTGGGCTACATCCACCAAACCACAACCATCCAATGATTTCATTAACTAGTGTAAAACCCTATTACAATATCGCGAATAATCACCTGTTTTCTTATGATATTGTAACTCTATCCTAAACCCTTTATAAATTAGGGTTATACAAAATCGGGGATTTTCCGCTTTTCGTGATTTTTCCCTTTTTTAGTAATTTCACGAAAAAGCAGGCCAAAAATTTTTCTCGGGGGCTACCGCCCCCGAACCCCCGCTCGGGGCCCGGCCCGGCCCTAGACCCCAGCGAGGATACATGAAGAGTGTACAGTATAGAATGATCAGTCACCACATACCAACAATGTCGACCTTGAGGTCAGAGGTAGAATAAAACTGAAGGTCAAGAAGGAAGTCCCGCAGTGCAACAAAGATAGCCTTATACACTTCTATGAAACATACAAAGGGGCCATGGCCTAGTCTTATAATGACCTTAGGGGATATGATCTTGGCATCATCCAGCACACCATTGAACTTATAGAAGGCGCTAAACCTATCTAACAAAAATAGAGGCCTTTCAATCCAAAGATTGAAGCTTTGATGGCACAAGAGCTAGGGAAGTTGATCCAATCAAGGATCGTATTTTCAATCAAACACATTACGTGGGTATCTAACCTCATTCCAATCTGAAAAAAGAACAAAGACATTCATCTATGTGTTGACTTACACGACCTAAACAGGGCATTGCTAAAGGATCATTACCCGTTGCCTTCCATGGAATCTATTTTGCAGACCGCGGTAGGTTCAGAAATGTTTTCTCTAATAGATGGCTTTTCGAGCTACAATCAGGTTCGGGTTAAAGAAGAAGATCAATACAAAACCACATTCACCACCAAATGGGGAACATTCGCATATGCCAAAATGCCTTTTAGCCTATCAAATGCGGGAGCTACCTTCTAGCGGGCCATGAACATTGTCTTTAGCTAACTAATCAATAAAATCATTCTCATATACTTAGATGATCTAATCATGTTTTCCAAGTCAAAATATGACCATTTTGATCACATGGAATTGGTTTTCAAAAAATTCCAAGAGATCGGAGTATCCCTGAACCCAAAAAAATGTGTTTTCGTCGTACTACAAGGAAAGCTATTAGGACATGTAGTATCTAGAGATGGAGTTTCTATTGATCCTAAAAGGGTAAAAGCAATCAGGGAACTTCCCCTTCCAGTAAACAAAAAAGGAGTTCATTCCTTTCCGGGGAAGGTAAACTTCGTAAGCAAATTCATTTCTGATTTTGCGGGGATAATTTGGCCCATCACTCTAATGTTAAAAAAGTACCAATTATTCAAATGGACGAAGGAAGCAAAAGAAGCCTTCGAGAAGGTAAAGGACACTATTTCTTCAGCTCCTATGTTGGTAAATCCAAACTTGTCCAAAGACTTCATGATGTATGTTTTAAGTAGCAAGACAAGCATCACCATTGTCCTGAATCAGAAGGACAACGAAGGAAAGGGAGAACAACCAATAGAATTTCACTCTCGAACATTGAAGGAATATGAGGCGAACTATAAATTTTTTGAAAGGAAAGCGTTCGCAATTGTAACAAGGCTCAAAAAAATTTGACATTTGATATCTTGCAACAAGGTGATTGTTTATGTCATACACTCCAGTGTGTGTGAATATATTATGGAAGGAAAAATCACCGAAAAGAGGGCCAACTGGATCACTAAGATCCTAGAATACGACATCGAGGTCAAGCCTACAAAGACTATCAAAGGAAGAGGGTTATGTGAATATTTGGCTCACAGTGAAGACATAGAAATAGAAGTAGAGCAAGCAGAGTTGATCTTGATAAATGAATATGAACCCGAAGGATGCTGGCTAACGGATAGAGCAAGGTTTTTGCACACTGGAAAATAGCCACTAGGCCTTCCTTTTGAGAAAAGAAGGTTCTACCAATTACAAAATAGTGGGTATGCACTCACTGAAGGGGTTCTCTTCAGGAGAAATTTCCATGGTGTCTTGTTACAATGCGTCACTATGGAGCAAGCAAAGAAAATTATTGCCACATTCCACAACAGCCCTGAAGGCGGGCACTTCTCTATGAAAACTACCGCCATCAAAATCTTGCATGTTGGGTACTTCTGGCCTACACTATTCAATGACTCCTACAACATGATAAAATCCTACAAGGAATGTCAATTCTACACAAGAAGGAGGAAAAATTATGCCATGCCTCTCAATCTAATAGTATTAGATGAACCATTCGTGCAATGGAGGCTAGACTTCATAGGAATGATCAATCTAGCCTCCAGCGCTGGCCACAAGTGGATTCTTAGAGTGACACACTACTTCACAGGGTGGATTGAAGTCGTACCCCTGAAGAACGTAATAGAAGCAAAAATTGTGGATTTTCTCGAGGGGCTGGTAACAAGATTCGGCTTGCCAAAGACCATCATCTCAGATAATGCCAAAGCATTCCTAGGCTCTAAGGTATGCCATTTTGCGCATACACATGGCATATTCTTGAAAACATTGTCAAACTACTACCTGCAAGGGAATGGCCTCACCGAGTCGACTTATAAGAATTTAGTTTGACTCATTAAAAGGATCGGATCCGATCATGAGGAGTGGCATAAGAATCTCTGGACAGCGTTATGGGCGAACCGCATAACTCCTAAGCAAGCCCTGAAGACTTCACCATATGAGCTAGTATATGGGAAAGAAGTGCTACTACCTATCTTTATAGAGATACCTATGCTACATTTACTCAAGTCTTTAGAGATTGTAGAAAATGGACCTATGGAAGTTCGGTTGGCCAAATTACTAGAGGTGCAAGAAAAAAGAGAAAAGGCCCTAACAACCATGACTAATTGCCAGCAGGTAGTTAAGAGATGGTTCGATAAGAATGCTTCAAACCAAGGTCTAAAATGTGGAGACCTGGTACTAAAGTTCAATGAAAGAGCCACAAAGCTTGGCCAACAAGGAAATTTTGACAAGTTGTGGGAAGGCCCTTTCAAAATAATTCAGTACAGACAAAACAACGCGTTCGAATTAGAAAATCTGGAACAAGAGCCACTAGGAATTCTGGTTAACGGGATTCACTTAAAATTGTTCAAATAAGCTACAATTACTTCAAGTAGGTGTAAATCTGTAAAAAGTGTAATTAGTTTCCTTTTCATGTTTTGTCGATTGGTTCTTTCATCACATTTTTCACAGTTATGGAGAGCAAGAAATTTTCATGAAAACCATCATCATAAGAACAAAGAAGGATTATGCTACTCAGATTGCAAAAATTAAATTCAGAAACAAGGGATTCAACCATATTACAGAATGTTCAAGAATGAAGACATGGATTTTAACATAAGCAAGTATATTCGTTATATATATATTGTGATAAAACATTGTCAAAATGACTTTGCGGCCATGCGTTCAGAAGTATAACCATATACACAGTTTCATTACACACATACATATGTGAGCCTTCTTTCAGATGTATATATACAAAAAGGGAAAAAACATGTCAAACTTCATATCTCTGGAATGCTTGAATTATCTTCATCAACGAGAACATTGTTAGGAATAGTGGAAAGATTGTCAGAGCAGTAAGACCTGTAGCAGAAGTGACGTCAACACCCATAATGAGTCGCAGAAGAAACACAAGGTTCTTGAAGTCGGTGTACCAACCCACATCATAGAACAACACTACATTGTAGCAGTGCAGCAGGAAATGACATGCACGAGTGGCCCTATCACGATGCTCTGCAAGTGACTGAAGCCAAAACCCACTCAGGAAAGGCACCCATGGTACCACTACGTCTTCTTCAACGTCCTTCCTCAGGTCACTCGCAATAGGGAGTCCTAGGTCATACACCGTATTGCTCACTATCTCATCGAGACCTCAAAGGTACTTCTTCAGAAAAATATAAAGCACTAAACGAAGAATCATAGCTTTTAGAGCCCGAGCATCAAGCAGTGAAGCGACGAAGTGTGAGCTGATATTGATATTAACCCAATATTTTTCTTCATATTCAATACAGTCTCTACCCAAGACCCACTTGATGGCTATGATATCCAGTGAGTGCTTGTTCTTTTTCATACATTTTAGGCGCCTACTCGAGATCTCCCCCAGAAAAGCTATTTCATGATCTGGGTTGCAAATGGGAGGATTATTTCCCTACATGTATTGCTACAAATATTGGCAAATGGGAAGATTTTCAAGATGTTCTTCCATCACTATTGTAATATTTTTCATTCACTTAGTGTATTTTTTTATATACAAAAATTATGAGAAATTAATACATGCAAATGTGTATATTCTTTAATATATGCCTCAATTAAATGTGTATATTACATTTAAAATTAGTTGTAATGCTTCACGGTTGACATTTAAAGTTGTCTTCAAGGAAAAGCATGTGGATTTAAGAGTAAGAATGAATAATGTCTAATACAATTGTAGAAATGCATATTTCATTGCCCCTACTGAATTGGCAAGCTAGTGAGCTCACTAGCTTGCCAATTCCGTAGGGTTGACAAGGTAGGGGCAATGTATGCCTCATAGAAATTGATGCAACCTAGGTCATATCTAACATACGTCAATTCCACCTGACTCCTTTAGAGCAACATGCTAAAACTATGAAAACAACGTTGTCCAAGGTCTCAATTAAGCTAGATTTACAAAGAGAATGTGCTTTTAACTTTTCCTTTCACCTGGAACTTGATTGGGCAGCACTCAACTACCAGAGGAAACACCTAATCCACAAATTTTAGGGCAAGATAGGCCCTAAAACACCCCAAACACTAAATCCCTCACTTTTCACAATATACCCTAGGGCTTATTGAAAAACTATGCTCCACGCCTTCTTAGACCTCAAAACCAATTCAAACACTTTGGAATAACCCTGCACATGCTTAAAAGAACAAGAAAAATGACTGTCTAAGAAAACATTTCCCACTTTTACCCTCTCTAACCTCACTTTTTTCATGTAAAAACACCCCAAATTCCACCTAGGGCATCACCAAAACATCAATATACGGACCTCCCCTGCTCAAGAAACAATGCAAAAATATTTATCTATCTCAACTAATCCTATCCTACAACTGAATCCAACCAATTTTCAAACTCATTATGGATGTTGGAGTAGAAAATTGCACTTTTTTACATATTCTCGTTGACAACAGTTTTGCTCATTTTGCATTATTTTGCAATTTGACCCTCCTAGACTCCTAAGACATTAGAGATGGTCTATGTAGACCTTATTGAATCCAAAAAACATGACCTCACACTAGAAAAAATAACATTCAACCTATCTTGACAACTTTTATCAAACTTGACAACATTTCCACTATGATTTACAACTTCCACAAAATGGAAACATAAGACCTTAAAAATTCACCAATTACATTTGAATGGTCATAATGGAACTTATTGGACTCAAAACACCCAAAAATCCTTGACTCATTCAGACCATTTTGATGCTTTGGCAAGCTGAGATAGGTGTGGGAATTTGACTTTCAATAAACCCTCCCTAAATTTGCTAAATATGAAGGTTTTATGAAAAGTGCACTCCATGAGCGGTTCCTTTGCTAAAGGTTGTAGATTTGGTGGTTAATGAGTTTCCACAATAAATTTTCTCAATTTTCTCTATCTCAGAGGCCTTTTCCCATGGTGGCAATTTTTCGCATGGGAAAAAAGTTGTCAAATGCAAGTAGTTGAAAGTTGCAAAGTGGTGCAACTTTCATTTTGCAACTCGTCTAACCAAAAAAATTGTCCTTATTCATCTAGGTGGTTACATTTATGCTAGGCATGGTCCTCTTTCCCACTGAAACATGCAGAATCACTTTGAGCTACGTTCAACTAGCAGAATCATTTAAGAGTCCAAAGTGCAAAATGGCTGCGAACTTCAACATGCTTGTATTCAGATACCATGAGGCTTAGAAACTTCTCGTCTGAGCCTATGGGATCATGTTGGGCCCCTCTACAATAAAATCTCTCGGTTATTTCTATCTTAGAGGCATTTTCCCGTGGTGACAAATTCTCGCTTAGGGAAAAAGTTGGCAAATGCAAAGAGTTGAAAGTTGCGAAGTGGTGAAATTTTCATTCTGCAACTCATGTGACCAAACAGACTATCCCGACACATCTGGGTGGGTACGTTTATGCTAGACAAATTCCTATTTCCCATTGAAACACACGGAATCACTCTGAGCTACATTCAACCGATAGAATCCCTTAAAAGTCCAAAGTGAAAAATGGTTGTGAACTTCAACATGCTCGTATTCAGACACCATGATGCTTAAAAAATTATCATCTGAGCCTATGGGATCATGTTGGGTCTCTCTACAATAACTTCTCTCAATTTTTTCTATCTCGGAGGCCTTTTCTCGCAGTGGCGATTTCTCGCTTGGGGAAAAAGTTATCAAATGAAAGTAGTTGAAAGTTGCAACGTGGTGCAGATTTTGTTATGCAACTCATGTGACCAAAAAGACCATCCTGATGTGTCTAAGTGGGTAGTTTTACGCTATTCATGGTCCTCTTTCCCACTAAAACATGCGGAATCGCTCTGAGCTACATTCAATCGACAGAATCCCTTAAGAGTCCAAAGTGCAAAATGGTTGTGAACTTCAACATGCTCGTATTTGGACACGGTGATGCTTAGAAACTTTTCATTCGATCCTATTAGATAACGTTAGGCCCCTCTACAATAACCTCTCTCTTTTTTTTCTATCTCGAAGGCCTTTTCTCGTGGTGGCGATTTCTTGCTTGTGGAAAAAGTTGTCAAATGCAAGTAGTTGAAAGTTGTAAAGTGGTGCAACTTTCGTTCTGCAACTCGTGTGACCAAACGGATTGTCCCAACATATTTTATTGGGTATATTTATGGTATACATGGTCCTCTTTCCCACTAAAACACACGGAATCGCTCCAAGCTACGTTCAACCGACAAAATCCCTTAAGAGTCCAAAGCGCAAAATGGCTACAAACTTCAACATGCTCATATTCAGACACTATGATTCTTAGAAACTTCTCGTCTAAGCCTATGGGATCACGTTGGGCCCCTCTACAATACCTCTCTTGTTTTTTTTTTTCTAGGAGGCCTTTTCCTATGGTGGCAAATTCTCGCTTTGGGAAAAAGTTGTCAAATGCAAGTAGTTGAAAGTTCCAAAGTGGTGCAACTTTTATTTTGCAACTCGTGTGACCAAATGAACTATTCCAATGTGTCCAAGTGGGTATGTTTATGCTAGGCATGGTCCTCTTTCCCACTGAAACATGTTGAATCGCTTCGAGCTACATTCAACCGACAAAATCCCTTAAGAGTCCAAAGTGCAAAATGGCTGCAAAATTTAGCATGATAGTATTCGGACACCATGATGCTTAGAAAATTTTGATTTGAGCATATGGGATCATTTTGGGATCCTCTACAATAATCTCTCTCTATTTTCACTATCTCGGAGGCCTTTTCCCGTGGTGGTGATTTCTCGCTTGGGGAAAAAGTTGTCAAATGCAAATAGTTGAAAGTTACAAAGTGGTACAACTTTCATTATGCTACTCGTGTGACAAAATAGACTGTCCCAACATATCTATGTGGGTACGTTTACACTATGAATGGTCCTCTTTCCCACTGAAACATGCGGAATCGCTCTAAACTACATTCAACCGACATAATCTCTTAAGAGTCCAAAGTGCAAAATAGCTGTGAACTTTAGCATGCTCTTATTCGCACATCGTGATGCTTATAAACTTCTCATCTAGGCCAATGGGATCACATTGGGCCCCTCTACAATAACCTCTTTTGGGTCTATCTCGAAGGCCTTTTCCTGTGGTGGTGAATTCTCGCTTGCGAAAAAAGTTGTCAAATGCAAGTAGTTGAAAGTTCCAAAGAGGTGCAACTTTTATTCTACAACTCATGTGACCAAATGGTCTATCCTGATGTATTCGAGTGGGTACGTTTATATTAGGCATTTTCCTCTTTCCCACTGAAACACGGAGAATCGCTCTGAGCTACATTCAACCAGCATAATCCCTTAAGAGTCCAAAGTGCAAAATGGCTGCAAACTTCAACATTCTTGTATTCAGACACTGTGATGCTTAGAAACTTCCCGTCTAGTCCTATGGGATTATGTTGGGCCCCTCTACAATAACCTCTCTCATTTTTTTCTATCTCAGAGGCATTTTCCTGTGGTGGCGATTTCTCGCTTAGGGAAAACTTGTCAAATGCAAGTGATTGAGTGTGTAAAAATGACTTTTTAAGCAATTCCACCCATTGTATCCTATAGGAGTTGAGAAAATACAACTTCACAAACCCTAAAGATCACCTACATGCAAATAATCTGTCACGAAAGAAGAGATAGAAACAAACAAGCAAAGGTTCTCTAAAAACTGAAAATGTATATATCAGAGAGAATGAATTGATATGAAATACAATGGGATCAATCGTTATAAAAAAGAGATCATGCAAACCCTAATAAAACCCTAATAGAAGCCCTAATAGGAAAACATTTAATAATTAATATAATTATTAAATGTCACTTTATGCAAACTAACGTGAAATCTTAAGAAAGAAATAAAGGTAACTTAATCAACATAATTAAGTTAAAACCTTTACTCTAACACCCCCCCTTAAGATGAGCAACGCTGCAGCTACAAACAAATGCAAGAAAGCAAAGGTAACTACAATGCAAGAAGGCAAACATGGGTCCCAACAACTAGGTCAGATCAAGTACCCAAATACAACCAAATCTTTGTAAAGAGGAGAAATAGAGAAAACCTCATGGGAAAAATCTCTACTCCAAAAAGAGATGCAAAAAACCAAGAAGAACATCACTAAAGCAGAAGAAGCTGCAAACAACTATCGAAAGATGATTGTTATAGTGCTGAAGAACCTCCATTAAAGGAATGGAAGATCCCTTCCAAGGTGAAACCAAGGAAGAATTAACATGAACAGTATAATACCCCCCCCATAATGTTGAACTGGGAGAGCCTGACAGATCCACTGAAATGATGTAAAACACCCTGTAGTGCATGAAGAAAAAGATACAATATCGGAAAGTGCACAAGAAAGCACCTGCAACTGAAAAAGTGGTGTGCAAAACAAAACACACATGCATGAGGCTGGAATCATATAGATCCACTGTCGTCGTGGAGGGACACTCATTGAACAAAGGTGTGATGGAAAAATAAAAGCAAACTACACAACCCCTCGTGACACTTTATAATAATAGTGCGAGTACAAAATATGGCACAACCTTAAGTGCAAAATCCTCAAAAGATGCATGTACAATAGTGTGACACTTTATCTCAATGTGTTTACATAAAAGAAATTGCTTACAAATGATGCTCAAAATATCCAAAAAGGACAAAGTTGGAAATACATGAAGATTAGCCAAAAAATTGACTGTAGAATGCACCAACAGAAAAAAGAAGTGATGAAACCCACACCACTAAAAATTTGAGAAAGCCAGCTTTCCGACGATATCTCGTTTGCCAAAAAATGATATCGTATGCCCAAGTTATGGCCTCTAGAAGAAAACAACTCCAAAGATGAAAAAAGTCAGCGCTAGGTTAAATTTGACGGTCATACGGCCGTCGTAGTGAAAACGCGAGCTTAAATTTGACGGCCAAATGACCATCATTGTAAATGCATAATTTGGCTTATTACAAAAAAAATTATTTTTTTATGAAAAAAACCCTAATAATTTTTTTTTTTTTTAATTAAATTAAAAAAAACGCGGGGGCCACCGTCGGCCGTACTGTCAACCGTCAGTCGGCATTAAAGCCACTGGCGATCGGTAGTACGCCAACCAATGGGACAGGGCCCGCAGGCATGTGGTCGTAGGGACCTATGGGTACCCTGTACCAAGGCCGACAAGCCCTAAAACTGCGAAAAAAAAATTACTTTTTTTTCTTTTGTTTTTTTTTTAATTTTTTTAATAAAAATCAAAATTTTTACAATGAAAAATTTTCGCAGGAAAATAAATATATATTTTTTTGACGAAAAAAATTTTCCAAAGAAAAAAAAAATTACCAAGCAAGTGGACGGTCGTACAGCCATAACAACAAAAAAAATTTGTCTCAAAATTTGACTTTGTCCAAAATGGACAAATGAATAGTCGATTTAGGGGTTTTGGACCTTTGCAGACACAATGGCAAGGTCCGTTTGAGCTGAAAATTCTTCAAAATTGCAGGTATGCCCTAGATCAAAAAAACAAACCCCAAACCCTTGAAGCTCCAAAAATCTTCAAAACAAGAACATGAAGCAGCAGGTCTGGAGCTCTGATACCATGTAGGAGTTGAGAAAATACAACTTCACAAACCCTGAAGATTACTTACATGCAAATAACTTGTCACAAAAGAAGAGATGGAGACAAACAAGCAAGGGTTCTCTAAAAACTGAAAATGTATATATAAAAGAGAATGAGAGAATGAATTGATATGAAATACAATGGGATCAATCCTTATAAAAAGGAGATCATACAAGCCCTAATAAAACCCTAATAGGAAAACATTTAATAATTAATATAATTATTAAATATCACTTTATGCAAACTAACATGAAATCTTAAGAAGGGAATAAAGGTAACTTAATCAACATAATTAAGTTAAAACCTTTACTCTAACATATCCTACTATAAATTAGTGGAATGGCATAATTATGGGTAGGGAACATATTTGCATGGTTTTTGGATCAAGGGAGGTGAGTTGAGTAGTTTGGTGTGATGCCCTAGTTGGCAATTTGATGAGTTTTGGTGAAATTCAGTGGTTTAAGAGTGAAAATGGTTGAAATTCTTTGGGGCAGCAGTTTGTGAGGGACTTTTAAGCATGTGCAGGTTCTTTTAAGCATTTTTTATGTATTGGAAAAGTGTTATGATTTGTGGGAATAGGATTTTCAAAAAACCACCCTAAACTCGCTAAAAATGAGGGTTTTGTAAAAGTGGGCTTAAAAGAGCGGTTCTCAAGTTAAAGTTTTTGGATTTGGAGGTTTTGTGGTCTGGTAGATGACTGTCTATAGTTATTTGGGATGGACAGATAGTTTGGAGTACAGTTGCTTTGAAAATTTGGCCTAATTGGCCAATTAGGACAGCGTAGTAGCCTTGTTTTGTTGGTGTTGGTCAAAAGTGACCCAATGTGTTTTTGTGATACATTTTTGAAGGCTTAAAAGGGTATTTGAAAAGGTGAGTGGCTTGTTTATTGGAGTAAGCTTTGCAAGAAAAGGTGAAGAAGTTGGGTCTACAAATCTACAAGACAAATAGTGAAGTTTAAGGAGAATCACCCTTGATAAGGTTTGGAGGAACAAAGGCTTGGTGTATCAGTTGGATTTTTGTTTAGTTGATTGAAGGCCTCCCTGCTCTACATCATGCTATTGCTTACTATTACACTTTGATGGATTTTTTCCAAGCATCCATAGCTTGTTCGAAAGCACCTGTTTTATAATTTGCCTTAGTAGCAAGGCAGTGAATTGATTAATAAAATGCTTTGGTACACATGTATGAAAAATGTCCTAGCATAGACAAGGCAGTGAACTGTTTGAAATAAATCCCTCAAAGAAATGTGGTCCCATGGTGATGGAATGCCATGACAAGCACATTGAGACCACATTTCTTTGAGGCATTTTTTCGAACAGTTCAACGCCTTGTCTATGCTATTGCTTATTATTATGCTTTGATAGATTTTTTCCAAGCATCCATCTAGCTTTTTTGGAAGAACCCTTTTTAGGCTTTTAGCCATAACAACAAGGCAATGAACTGTTTAATAAAATTCTTTGGTAAAAATGTATGAAAAATGTGGTAGCATAGACAGAGTAGTGAATTTTTTGAAAAAATGCCTCAAAGAAACGTGGTCTCATGGTGATGGAATGTCATGACAATCCATAGCAATTTGCTTGTCATGGCATTCCATCACCATGAGACCGCATTTATTTGAAACATTTTTTTCAAGAAGTTCATTGCCTTGTCTATGCTATTGCTTGCTATTATGCTTTGCTAGATTTCTTCCAAGCATCCATAGCTTGTTCAAAAGCACATGCTTGGTGTAGGAGCACCATTGGTGCAAAATTATCAAATTAAGTTCATAAGGTCTAGGCTCTAGAAGTTTTGAATTTTATGTTAAAATAAGGTCTATAAGACCATTTTGTGATGTAAGTTGTCAATATTGAGTCATTTTAAGTGTTTAGGAGGTTTGGTATCTCAAAAATGCAAAAATAGGAAAAAACTGTGAAATTATGCAAAAAAGCAATATTTTTAAACTTGCACTTTTTGAACATAAGAGAAGTCCAATGGTCAAGGATTTTCAACCAGATTTTTGAGGAAGTTGAGGAGTTATTTTTGAGGTAAAATCATAAATATTTGGAAATTCATCAATGTAAGAGAGACTCTTGAAGTTTTCAAGTGAAATATTAATAGAAACATCACTGATTTTTCCAAATTTTTGTATTTTTACATATAAAATAGACTTGTATGGATTGTGAATTACTTTGTGGATTCCAAATTGTGGTGGATGAAATTATAGATATTTTTAATAATCCTTTGAATCCATTTTGAAGGTTTTATTTTGAGTTTTGTGCATTTTATCATCAATTTAACCATACTAGTCTGAACTTGTACAAGTGAAGGTTTTGAGTCAATAATATGGCTTTTTGACCCATTCCTCTTTTTGTAGCCTCTGTAACTTGAGTAATGGGTCTGCACTAACAGTAAAAAGGTGTGAGGATGGTGAATTGGGTGTGAAGCCCTATGAGTAAATTTTGAGTTTTCCTTTCAAAAAGGGAGGTTTTAGAGAGTGAAACTAATTTTTTGAGTTGGGAAGCGTAGTTTTATGAGGAATTAAGCATGAGAAGGGGTTTTTTTACTTGTTTGATCAATTAAAGGGTTTTGGGTTATCTGGGAAGTGTCATTTTCAATAAACCCCTAGTTTGTAGGCACTAAATGAGGGTTTTATGATTTGGGTAGTAAATGATTGAATAAATACAATCTAATGGTGAAATTTGAAGTTTTGACATATATAAAGTGTTTCCCCAAGGTTTCAAGAGTTTTGGACAAGTTTTGAAGGTGGTCTCTTTGTGAAAGTGGGCTAATTTGAGCCCTAAAAGGCGTGAAAAGCCTAATTTGAGAGATTTTTTACAAATAAACCTTAGGTGATTATTTATTATGTTGTTAAAATCAATAATGTGTCCTTGAAATAGAACTATTCTTGGTTTGAAAAGAAGATATTGAGAAAATATACCTGATTTGGTGGGTTTGGAGTGCTACAAAGAGGTAACTTGATTTGGTGAGAGTAAAGAGTTGTGAGGATTTGTGACTTGAGGATTGTGATTAATGATTGGAATTGTGTTTAGTGAGATTGTAGGACCTCCCCTATTGCATCAATGTTTTAGGGTTGTATCCATAGTAGCAAGGAAATCAACTATTTGATATAATGCTTTGATAGAAATGTATGAAAAATGTGGTAGCATAGAAAAGGCAGTGAACTCTTTGAAAAAATGCCTCAAGAAAATGAGGTCTCATGGTGATAGAATTCCATGACAATCAAAAGCAATTTGATTGTCATGGAATTCTATCACCATGAGACCACATTTATTTGAGGCATCTTTTGAACTAGTTCATTGCCTTGTCTATGGCTTGTCATGGCATTCCATCACCACATTTATTTGATGCATTTTTTCAACCAATTCACTACCTTGTCTATGCTATTGCTTACTATTATTCTTTTGATATATATTTTTGAAGCATCTATAGCTTGTTCGAAATCACTTGTTTTAAGATTTTAGCCATAGCAACAAGGCAGTGAACTGTTTGACAAGATGCTTTGGTAGACACGTATGAAAAATGTGGTAACATAGACAAGGCAGTGAACTATTTGAAAAAATACATCAAAGAAATTTGGTCTCATAGAATGCCATAATAAGAAAATGCAATTGGCAGCTGCTCCTAGTTATTAGTTATGCAATGTGAAGAAATTGCATAACTACTTAGGTTGACTTTGTATAAACTATATTGTAATTGAAATTTTATAATCTATCAGCATCTAGTTATTAGATATGCAACTTAAAGTAATGCTTTGACTTTGAAAGATGTGCAATGCAATGTAATCAATGATATGAATATAAACTACAAAAATCCATTTTTTACAATTCATTAGTTAAAATGTTTACTTTATTTGCTCTCTATATCTCTATATGTTATGGAAATACCTTTCAATTTTTTTTAAAAAAGTTTGTATCTCTTGTTCTACATTTTTTCTCAATTTTTTCAAAACCTCTTATACTTTTGGTTTGTCAATTTTTTCCCCAAAATATTTTTGCTACTATGCATTGGAAGCATGAAGCATACACGTGAATACACACAATATAGGTGAGGTATACATGTGAATAAGTGAAGCATACATGTGAATAAGTGAGGCACAAGTAATTGAAGCATTCCAAAGGATACAAACCACCACAAATAGAGTTTATTTACACAATATGCTTTAGATGGGGCTTATTGAGCAATCGACAATAATTAATTAAGCATTAGATGTAAAAAAAATCCATTCCTACAACATTCAAGCATACAATTTACAAGATATGCATGATAACATCATTCAAAAATGGCAGTAGAAAAATAATATTTTATTTAATCAAAAAGTCAAAAGGCTATACAATGATATATATTGATAAAATTATATACAATATATCCAAAAAAACCATACAGGCTTAGTAAAATGTCATGTATATACCGATAGTAAAAAAAATATGTTCCAAAATGCCACATAGGCATACAACAAACAACCCTAATACAGTCATTTCCCTCTAGGGGAAGGAAATAGATCTCGTGCTACCTTCAAAATTTGGTTGGATGGAGTGACTATTGCTTCTCTTGTCTTTCGAACACGCTCGCTAGTCTTCCTCTCTTCACTTTGGACCTTCAACTGATACAATAAAAATTAAAGATGTTAATACATAGAAATTGAATTATGGAATGGCATATAACAAAATATATAATCACTTACCACATACATATACTCATCATGCACATTTACAGCATTACCATGTCCACGATCTAGAGTGACAACCACCTGTAGTAGCCATCAAGATAAAAATTAAACTACATAAAAGTATCATGAAAATTTTATATAATAGACCATAAAAGAGAAAATATAATGTCAAATCGACTAATCTATTGCATACCTCTCTCAATGGATAAGAACCGGCTATTGCTGCAACAAATCCATGGTCCATCATGCCACCAACATCACCAGGGTTGTCTGATGTCAACAATTGCAAATGAAACAATATCTCAAGTATCATGTTGATATAAAAACCAAGAGGGGATAATGGAACATAAGGTGAAATAAGAGAGGGTAATGGGATGGGAATAGAAGGGATTAATGGAACATAGGATGGACTAGTATAGATTGATGGGATGGGCTAGGATGGGATAACAAAATATAGGGTGGACAATTAGAGGTTAATGGGATGTGATTACTAGGGAATAATGCAACATAGGGTGAATTAGGAGGTGTCTAGGGTCTGACTATAGTACACGAAGTGAGAAATTGACCTGTGTGTAGCAATAATAGAGAAGAGTTACCTAGGATGAAACATGGATAAAGATGGTATAACATAGGATGATATAAAGGAGCATAGGGTGGAACATAGGGGATCATGGAACATCTAGGGTGAAATAAAAATGGGTACAATAAGATGGGAGTAGAAGGACATAATGACACATAACATGGACTAGAAGATATTAGTGGGATGGGCTAAGAGGGAATGATGGAAAATAGGGTGAACTATTAAATGTTAATGGTATGGTATTAGGAAGAAATAAAGGAACAAAAAGTGAATTAGGAGAAGATAATGTGACACGATCAAAGAATACAAATGCAATGTTTGTGTTTCTCATAAAAAAATTAGATTTGTATATACGCAAAATTACGAAAACTAGCTATCATAGTTTTACAACACCATTAATGAATAAAGGCTACCTGAGTGTAAGTTGTTTGAGGATATAAATTACGAGGTGTGGAGGAAGAAGGTGCACCAACAAACTGTTTGAAATCCAAAGCATGTTATGAGATAAACATTCAAATATAACATTCAACTGTTCAAATGCAATAATAATATCTTTAATACTAGTTGCATACCTATGGACTCATCGTCGAGAATGTATAAGGGTATGTAGGAATAGAGCATACCTCATGAACAATCTGACCTTGAAATTTCATGATATCAAAATTCTACTAATTTAGTTATTCTTAAATTTCAAAATATAATTTAATAAACAACATTAAAATAATTTACTAAATTTTACCTGAGTGTCAATGTCGAATGTATCATTCAGAATATCATCTATGAAATTCATCACCTCTGTAACTGATGTAGGTTGTGTAGCTGCATCACGAGCACTCTGATAATCGTACGTGCAAATAGCACCACAAGCGCCACAATGGTGGGGTGGAGCTCAAGGCCTACAGGTCTCCACACCAGGTTCTACTAGAGGACTCACACACCATAAAATAGTCTAGGTGAGTGAGTCAATTGACTTCAGCGTGTCCACCTCTACACTATCCTTAAAAATGGAAGGAACAACGACATGCTCCACCATGGGTTTGGCCAAGGGTCTTGGTGCCAACTATGGATTAAGTCGTGCAATGGGTTTATCATGTGTAGAGCCCCCACCTCTACCCTGAAAGTCTAAGATGTCAAAATAGTTTGGCATTTTATTGAGGACAAACTCACAATAGAGTTTCCTCAAAAAGTATTGCAGCACCTCATGGTTATTGCATGGAGGTCGGTCAAATACCATCCACCACCGCTCCCAAAATTTGTTTTTAATTAACTCATGGTAGCACCAATGGATGGAGAACCTCCTGCATGCATAAGACAAAGGTTCATTGGTTCTCGGGTCTATAAATAGGGCACACAAGTCGGCTTTTCTATTTTTATTTTTTTTGACATCTGCATATGACAAACCACTAGCATAAAATTATTTCATCCCATGCCTCTTATTTGACCAAAAATTTATTTGCTCGCTCATTTCTCCTACACGAGTTACAATTGACTTCAATGATTCAACAATCCCTCTCCTACAAGGGTGGGTTTCGACATGTTCGGTTACTCTTCCAATTAATTGTTGAATGTCTCTTTTATTGTTTTTAATTTGATTTTGAATATTTTCTTGTATTCCTTGACGATGCCTATGAATTGATGGAGGGATTTCAGGTTGTTCTTGTATAGGAGGCTCTTCATGAGGGGTTGATTGTGAATTATCAATTTTTCGAGGTGGAGATTCATTCCCTGAGAATTAGAATAATCTTTATTATAAAAACCTATTGGGTATGTGCAGGATCATCATGGAAAAAATAGGCCCTTAAGTGGCAATGAAAATTTAGAAAAATCAAAGTTAGGCAGCTTGATGTAAAAATTTGAATAAGTTATCTATATTATTTCAAAAATATGTAAGAATAGAATCTATAGTAAATTGAATCTAGTTTCTAAACTACTAGATTTTTTTTTTTTAAAATCTATTTGGTAAAAATTTGAAATTTCAATACAGTAGTACTTAAATTTTAGGAAAAAAAAAAAGAAGTAAGTGTCTGTCTCACCACCCTAACCACAATAAAAACATAATATTTATTTATAAGATTTTAGATATAAGTAGAGGACTCATGACCCGATGTGATGCATATATTTTTGTATTTTTTTCCAAGTAAATAATTAATTATGAATTTTTTATTACAACTTTTAAAAAATATAAAAAACTCGTATGTCTAACCACATTAACTTGGTCAAAACTTCATGAAATTCAATGTCTTTTTTTTAATCCTATAGTATGTGAAGCATAGACTTTGACGCATGTTTTGGATTCAAAAAATATGATACCATTTGAAAGATATAGATGTTTTTCAATCAACCTATCAATCAAAACTTTAATCGTAATTCAAATAGAAAATGAATAATAATTGTTTATTAAATTCAAAGTAAAGCATAATTTATATTGGTGGAAAGATGAGAATCTCCTTTAAAAACTCTTTTCGTTTCATCAATTTAGGGTAAAAAAAAAATCGTCAGCCACATGGGCGAAGTCTAGAAAAGTAAGGTAAGATGTTAAACACGTTTTTTGTGTTGACTTCTTAGGATTGGCATGTCCTAGCAAAATTCTGAAGCAAACCTGAGGCTAATCTCTATGTAGTAGGTTTTGTGTTAGACATATCAGATATCCGATTCAAATTGGGTATTCGTTCCAAATCGAATATCCATTTTTTTATATATATAATTTTAAAAAAATCTAATATACTTTTTAATATATGATTTTAAAAAATTGCAATAAATAGTTTATGGTTTATTTTATTATATCTAGTTGAGAATACACAATATAGTTTATAATTCAATTTATAATATATAATTTATGATATTCTCTTATAGAATTATGTATAATATATAATATATTATATTATTATGTATAATACTTATATATTTTAGTTAATGTATAAATATATATATATATATTAAGTTAATATACAAAATATTATATAACTAATTAATATTACTAATATATTAAATATTTAAATATTATCTCTTTCCCTCTCTCTCTCTCCCTCTCCCTCTC
The DNA here is from genome assembly GCA_007115665.2 of Sequoiadendron giganteum. NCBI lineage: Eukaryota > Viridiplantae > Streptophyta > Pinopsida > Cupressales > Cupressaceae > Sequoiadendron > Sequoiadendron giganteum. The sequence continues at coordinate 834,835,782 of CM021100.1, read as the reverse complement.
CCTTTCCCTCTCTCTCCCTCTCCCTCTCCCTTTCCCTATCTCTCCCACTCTCTCCTTCTCTTCCCCTCTTCCCCTCTCCCTTCCCCCTCCTAATTCTCTCTCCCTCTCTCACACCCTTCTTCCCCTCTTCCCCTTCCCCTTCCCCTTCCCCTTCCCCTTCCCCTTCTTCCCTTCCACCCCTCTCCCTTCCCCCTCCTAATTAT
>CM021100.1:834737728-834835479 GCA_007115665.2 Sequoiadendron giganteum | reverse complement strand
TCTCTCTCTCTCTCTCTCTCTCTCTCTCTCTCTCTCTCTCTCTCTCTCTCTCTCTCTCTCTCTCTCTCTCTCTCTCTCTCCCTTTCCCTTCCCCTCTCTCTCTCTCTCTCTCTTGTCCACCCTCCACCTCCTAATTACTCTTGGGTCTATGTGTGCAAAAATTGGATATCCGATTTGAATGACTTTAAAATGACTTCTTTTGGTTTCATATTAGCCAACCCAAATTGGATATCCAATTTGTTTTACTTTGGTTTGGGAATTTCTATGGAGCAATGTACTAACATCCAACCCAAAAAAACATCAACTCGAGATTTTTGAGTTTTTTGGCAAGTGCAAAACGCTAGATATTGCCACTTTTTGGCCCATCATGATCCTACAAATGCCCTATTTAAATTTTCATTCTAAATCAAATTCGAAATAAATAGAATAAAAATACATACCTCTTTGCAATCTTTGACCTCTCTGACATGTTGGTGGCATCCTCATGGAAAATCGCAAACAATGGACGAGATTTCGTGAGCGTGAGTTGTAGACCTCAAATCCTCCAAGTCAAGCCGTGAGTTGAAGAGAAATGAGGATTTGAAAGTTGTTTTTGGCTTTTATGTTAAGTTTTGCATTTGGCGTGCACCAAATGGCTTATTTCGGCCTTTTTTTGGGCCTTTTTTCATTTTGGCACCAAAATTGTGTCACAGATTGGTGCACTTACCCTTTACCACTATTCAATGGAGCCGTTAAGACTTCTCTCTAGTCTATGACAATTGAGAAATACGAAAAAAGGTTTAAATGGTCTCAAAAGGGTGATGGTTGACCTTAGCGAGTAGAATTACTATGATAAAATATGTGCTCACAGCTATACCAATCTACATGCTCTCATGTATGGATCTAACTAATAAGGCAGGGAAGAATTCAAAAAAATATAGAGGAGATTTATGTGGGAATGATAAAATGAAATAAAAAGAATCCCTTCGATGGATTGGGAGAAAGTAAAATATAAAAAAATTCATCAAAGGGGTGTTGCTATTAAAGACATACAAAAGAAAAATATTTCCCTAGGGGAAAAACTCACGTGGAAAATGTCTAAGGATTCAAGTGCCTTAAGGTGCAAAGTTTTAAAAGGAAAATATCTAGATTGCCCAGACCTAAAGCCAATACTCACAATATCAAATCCTCCCACTATTTCACAACTATGAAATTTTATAAAGTGTAGATCATTGATTATGGAATATCTGACATGATGAATAAACAACAAGGCAATTACTTCCTTTTGGCACAGTTCTTGAAATGGGTACCCAACAGTTGTAGACATTGTTGACATTAGGGAGCACATTCAAACAATAACAGAGGAAATCAACTTGAAAAAGTAAAAGATTACAATTTTTCCTCACACAATAATGGTGAATGGATAGGTATTCTTGGAAGCTGCTTGACTTCATCCCCACACATATCAATAAAAGAATTCAAAGGGAGATGCAAACAAGGAAACTAGTATTATCAAAGAAAGATGATGAACTACTTTGATGCGACACCAAATTTGGAAAGTACCCAACAAAAATGGGTTACCAAATACAAGAAAGAGAGAAACAAACAATCGAATGGCTAGTGTATTTATGTTGGGGATCAAACATACTACCAAAATCAAGAACATTCAAATGGGCCACCCTCTGGATTTAATTAGATTCTTGTTGGGGATTGACTCATGAAGCTAAATTTTGCAAGCCCCCATTGTTGTACAATTTGTAAAGAAAACAAAGAACTGTAGACCATTTATTGCTTCAATGTATCATGATTGTCTAGTGTTGGTCCCACTTCATAAACAAACTCGGGTGGCAAGGATCACTACCACAAATGATTGCATAAACTTTCCATTGTTAGCCACAACTTCACAAGGGATCTCTATAGGGTGGGCTATGGTTGACCATGCCTACACTGATCATTTGGTTCATATGGAAGGAACACAATGCTAGGATTGTTAAGGATAAGTCATCACCTTCGACCATTGTAACGATAAAATTGAGGTGACAATTAGTGAATTTCAAAACACTCTAGAGTCTGAAAGAAAAAGAGATGGTATTATTCAGTATAGGACAACTAGATAGTATCCACATGGTCATTACTAAAAATAGTAAGGAATTTGATTAGAGACATGAAATGCAACCAAGACAAACAAAAATTGGGCAAATGGTCTTTGCCACCCTATGGGTGCTTAAAATTAAATTTTGATAGGGTTGCATGAGGCAATCCTGGTGTGTCAGGAGCAGGATTCATTTTCAAGAATGACAAAGATGATATGTGTTGGGCAGGCCTTGTCAAACTAGAGATAGGCTCTAATAATGAAGCTAAGTTTATAGTGCTCTACAAGGGCCTCAAACTATGTGTTGGACAAAACTATGCCCGATAGACATAGATGACGACTCCATGGTTTTTATCCAAGAAATAACAATGAGGAAGACCATAAGCTAGAGATTGGCAATGATGTTGGACCATATACTTGCACTCCTAGACAATATGGGAAACTACACAATAAAACATATATATAGAGAAGAAAACGGAGTAGTGGATTCCCTCTTGGTCTAGGAAATTGAACAAAGATAGATTATCGAAGTAACAAATAACATAAAGGATTGGGGGAACTAAAAAACATCATAAATACAAAATCTGACACGACAACCCATTCCCTTCTAACTAAATGAGGAATCGAAATAGAAAAAGGATTCGAACAAGATTCATAGGACGATTACCTCACTAAACGAGGATCTGTCAAAAAAATCAACAAAGTGACCTAGCGAATTCCAAATACACTATAAATCCATGTTAGGAGATAACTAGAAACTCAATAATGGAAGAGAATCGAGCAATCCTAAATGTTCATTGTGACTGCTCGCAAGCAAATATTAAGGTGAAGTGGAAGAGGAGGCTATTAAATTTGTCATTGGAGAAAAACACTTGCAGAGGGCGCATATTCACAATGTGAAACTGTTGAAGAAGTTCTTGTACAATGTTGTGAGGACATCAGGCAACTTCACATGGGTGGGAAAGGCGGCGAACAACTTTGTAAAGCCCAAATACCCAAATACCAGGTGGAGGCCATCAATACTCAGTCAACAATGATTAGAGATCCAAAGACATGCTTGGTAGGAGATGCTATCTGGATAGCAACAACACAGAAGAATGAAAACATCAAGAAGGAAATTACATTGATGAGGGAGGGGCTTGCAAGAAATAACATGAAGCATGAAGAATTATGCATTTTACATGTCCCACAATGATACACTCTTCTCCCTGCACAGTTTGAGAGACTCTTAAGAGATCATTGACGGTTTGAAAACCCTTTTCTTTAGTCTTGTCTGATTTGAGGCCTTCTAAAATTGTCATTTTTTCTTGATATAATAGAAATTGTCATTTTTTCTTGATATAATAGAAAGAGAGCTATCCCCATGACATTGTTATGCAAGTCGCCGGCAAAAACAAGAAGATTAATAACTCCACTACTTATCACTTTTCTTTCTTTGGCGATGCGAGAAACACTCCTCACGGTACGGTCAAATGTGCCATTCTGATGGCTAGTAGACGTCGCCGTATATGTGTATGTCCCTACCTTTTTCATTTGTAGAAATCGTAAGACAAATCGGGGAAAAAGTTGAAAGCGATGGGGAAGGAAAAAACTAATAAAAGCGGCCACGCCTGCGGGGCCAGTGATCTTGCCGTGACATTCACAAATCTGGAAAAAAAGGTAGAAAGTGATGGGTATCGAAAAAATAAGTAAAAGTGGGCCCGCCGTCATAGTCTTTTCTAGTCAATGCTGGCTATCATTTGCAATCTATAACCAGATCAAGCACGGCACAGTGTGAGAGGGAGTTGAAACATATATATGGTTTTCAAAATCTGGAATTTTGGGTTGGATCTTCTATTTTCTTTCTTAAACCTGCCTTTCTCTTGAGATCCAGAGCTTAAGATGGAACAATACAAGCCTCCTACATCTAAACTTGCCTTCCAAAGCGATAAGAGGTATCATATATTTCTGAGTTTCAGGGGACCAGATGTCAGAAAGACTCTTGTTGATCATCTTTTTGAAGCTCTCTCCGCAGCAGGACTGAATGCCTTTTTAGACAGCGACAAATTAGAAAAGGGAGAAATGATTGGGTTGAGCTTGGAAAAAGCAATCGAGAGCAGTGCCATACGCATTCCCATATTTTCAAAAAGCTACGCAGACTCAACTTGGTGTCTGAAGGAAGCCTCTGCAATGTTGAAGACCCCTGGCCTGACCATTCCTTTATTTTATCATGTGAATCCAACTGATGTTAGATATCCTGAAAAGGAGTCGAGTCCCTATTGCCAATCATTTCTCAGGCATTCAGATCGATATCCAAGAGAAGAGATTGATGAGTGGAAGCGTGCCCTTCACCAGATCTGTTCTCGCTCAGGCTGGTCCCTGGATGTAACTCAAGGGTAAGTAATGAAGCTCAATTACTGTTTAACTTTTCTATATTGAATTGGAAACATATTGTTTTTCTTTTTTAAAACAGGACTCTGATCCAAAGAGTTCAGAACAAAAGAAACCTAAAACAAGACACCATTAAACATAAAACAGTTCATGGGAATGCAGGCACCAAAAACCAGCTCACAGAGCAGAAACAGCAAAATAAAATAGTAGCTAGAAACTAAAGACCAAAGAAAAACAGAAAACAGCACTGGAAAAATATTGTTAATAGAAATAATATGAATCTAATTTATTAAGAGCTTAATAATACAAGAGCTTAGTTTTAAAATATTTTAATTTGGAGAGGGATTGAAAGTTTCTTTTAACTTTTATTTAAGCGTTTTTTTTTCAATTGTTAATGTCTTTTTAAATATTTTTTACAATTTGTAATGTTTTTTTTTTTAAATATAATTTTAATTTTTTATAAGCTATTTTCATTGAAATGATTATTTTAAAATTTTAAATTTTATTATAATTAAATTTCAGAATAATAATGAAAAGTAAATTATTTAATTATTATGAAAAAATTCACACTAAAATATAAATTATAAAGTTGCAGATGAAGTTTCTCATCCACTTTCTTGATTTTTAAATTGTACTTTCTTACCTTTTTTTAATTGATTCTGCTAAACCAAAATATTTTTGTGTAATTTTAATTTTTCTTCTAATTAATAGTTTATGTCTCAAGATTCAAAACTTTTAACAATCAAATCACTTCTTAAACAATTTCATCATAACAATAATTAAAATAACAGATTTAATTTGTCTATTTTATAAATTACAAACTACATTCAACTTACACAATATTAACAAAATCCAAACTAATGTGCCTAAATTCCTTTAACATTTTACCTAAAGAACATTTGAAAAATACAGTAATGAAGAAGTGGAAGATAAGCTTTTAATTTGCACAAGATTTTAACATGTTCAAAGAGTTCCTGTCATATTGGACATGCTCTTGCTTCTATGCTATTGAATTTCATCGTAATGACTTTAACCCCATTTCATCGTGTAATGGCGTTAACCCCATTTCATTACATTTGCACTTGTGCAAAAATCCATAAAACATTTAGTAAAGTGCAGTAGGAAAGACAGATTTGAAAATATTAAAATAAATTAAAAATAACTGGAAGATGTTTATTTGGGTGACATAAATTTGAGTAAGTGCTAAAGGACTTGAAAACTAATAGATTCGATGATTTATTTTGATGGTAATTAGTGGGTTTGGAGGATGAGATTTTAAAAGTACGTTAAATTGCATTGCTTGCTTTAGCGCTGATGTGAAGCACCGTCAATAAAGACATCTTCCACCTTTCGTTACTTAGTCCTTTTAAGACGTGCCTTTGTAAAATTCACATTTTTTTTGGAACTGCATTGTTTTCTATCGAGAGATGAATAGCTATCAACTAATTTCTATTTACAAAAATTTCCTTTTATCTTTCTTTTTTAATGGAAAAAGACATCCGTTGCATATTATGCTAGTTTATAGGGAGCTTTTCTCTTTTTTATTTTCAGCGCATCAGGTAAATTCACCATCAACAATTTATCGCATGAAAATTCATTTTTTTAATGCGATTAATTTTCCCCCGTGATAAATTTATGATGGCGATGAATTTTCTTGCGGTGAATTGTTGATGGTGAATTTTCCCCTGATGAATTGTTGACGGTGAATTCTAGAACCACTTTCAGCAATGCTTTATTTGAAATCTTATTAATCATTTACTTTGATGTATGATTGTTGATTTCTTCTCTCATGTGTAGACTATGTTTTGACCTATTAACTATTAGAATAGAATATCTAACTTGCAGCAACAGAAGTTGCTTGCATTAAGGACTAATTCACTAGTTGAAAAGTATTAGGGATGATATTTGTCATTAGGTTTGGATTTATGTTGGTGAGTATTAGTGAATTAGGAGAAAGTTATAAAAAAATATATATTCAGAAAATATATGAATTATCTTGTTTCTATTATTTTATTGTTTTATGTTGATATGAAATTTGCAAATTAAACAATTTTTTACATAATAATTATAAAGATGTATGTATTATAGATAATATCTAAGAAACTGCACAGAATTTATTTTTAAGTGAGAAAAACTTACTCTATACACATTTTATGATATAAATTACGTTATTTTTTAAAAATATTAATATAATTATTTTTTAAATAATTAATGATATAAATATATAATTTTAAAATTTTATATAAACAATCTAATGATGAAATATTGGTCATAAATATTTGCTTTTAAGTATTGTAACTTCCAATAATATTATACACATTTTATATAAAAAATTGTCAATAATAAATTTAAATTGAAAGAAATTAAATAATTCTTGATAAAAAAAATTATTTTATAATGAACAGAATTTTATTACAATCTTAATTATTAAACTGCCTCCTATTAAATTATTTTTCTTTATATATACATATTTTTAAAATTAATTAAAACTGAGTTTAACTGCGAAGATCCAATGATGATCTGCATTATTGAGTCAGATAATTCTTACATTTAATTATTTGTACTACTAACTAATTTTTCACAAATGCTCTTTAATATGTATGAAATTCCAATTTTTCTTTCATATTATATGTGAGTTTTTATTTACAATTTTTCTTAAACCCTCCGCAGAGAAGTAGAACGAGGATAGTAAATAATACTTTTGCAATTTTTAATGACTTACTCTGCCTATTGGAGCTTCGAAGCTCGGCTAGTAAAGATGGTGGTGAATAACCTGATAAAGACATTGGACAGAGTGCCATTAGAAGTTGTCAAGCATCCAGTGGGAATGGACAACATGAAAAATGCCCTCAGTTAGAAACTAAATCTCAGTTCAGTGGAGGAGCTTATTAAAGCTGGAATATGGGGTATCGGTGGTATTGGCAAGACGGCAGTTGCCAAAGCTGTGTACAATCAAGTTTATGGTGATTTTGATGCCGCTTCCTTTGTCTTTAATGTCCGTGCCATTGCTGTAAACCCCACAGGCCTTACGAATCTGCAGAAACAAATTCTCAAAGATTTATTCAAATATGGTGGAGAAGTGGACAATGTTGATGAGGGCAAATCTTTGTTCAGAGATCTTTTGGGACGAAAACATGTGCTACTCATTTTGGATGACGTGGATGCTGTTGAACAATTGAATGCTTTGGTTGGAGATTGGCTAGCCCCGTACAGCAAAGTTATTATAACTTCTAGAGACAAACACATTTTCAATGTTGCTCAGGTGTCATCCCAATGCATCCAAGAAATAACCGGATTAGAGATAAATGAAGGTCTCCAGTTATTTAGTTGGCATGCATTTCTCAAAGCATCTCCAAATCCAGGTTACGAAGAACTCTCCAAAAGAATAGCGAAAGCTTGTAAAGGACATCCTCTTTCATTGGAAGTGATTGGATCCTTCTTGTATGATAAGCAGGATAGCATAGGTTACTGGACGGAAGCTCTTCATAACATTTCACTCAACCAAGACATTCACAAAAGACTGTACATCAGTTACAATGCTCTTCGTGATGAGGAAAAAGAAATATTTGTAGACATTGCTTGCTTCTTCATTGGAGAAGACAAAACATTGCCCATTGTTTTCTGGAAACCCTTGTACAGTATGGTAGACATTGCTGTACTTAATCTTTCTATGAAGTTACTGATAAAGATTGACGATGAAGGTGTATTTAATATGCATGACGATTTGCGAGACATTGGGCGGACCATTGCGGGAAAAGAAATGGGGGGTTCCCGACTGTGGGAGGCTGCTAATTTGAGCACCCCATTCAACAACATCAGTTTCTCTCGCCTTCGGCTCAATGGGGGCAATCCACAAAGGCTAAAAATGTTGTACAGACCTGGTCTTCGCTATCTTCATTTGCAGAACCTGCCCATTGAAGGCATGGCAAAAGACACTCTAGCAATGCTTCCTGCAAGTTTGATATGGTTAAGGTTGGAACATTGTCCCTCTGCAACTGGGATGAATAAAGCAATAAAGACGATCCTTACAGCAATAAGGAAGACAAATAGAGCTCTAAGGAATCCATGCCACTCCAGATTTGTGGGTAACATCAGGCAATTGAAGATTATGCCAATAAAGAACAGCAACAGCCTTTCTATATCCTCATTACTTTCACTTTCTAATATATAGATGCTGCAGTACTTGGACTTGGAAGAGCGTATAAACTTAAAAAACCTTCCTGATACCGTTGGCAACCTATCACAGCTGCAGCACTCGGATTTGGGAGGGTGTGAGAGCTTAAACAACCTTCCTGATACCATTGGTAACCTGTCACAGTTGCAAAACTTGAACTTGAGAGGGTGTGAAAGCTTAAAAAATCTCCCTTATACCATTGGCAACCTGTCACAGCTCCAGCACTTGGATTTGGGATGGTGTGATAGATTAAATAACCTCCCTAATACTATTGGCAATCTACCACAGCTGCAGCATTTGGACTTGGGAAAGTGTAGAAGCTTAAATAACCTCCCTGATTCTGTTGGCAACCTGTCACAGCTGCAACGTTTGGAGTTGAGAGGGTGTGAGAGGTTAAATAGCCTCCCTCATACCATTTGCAACCTGTCACAGCTGCAACATTTGAACTTGGGATGGTGTGATAGGTTAAATAACCTCCCTGATACCATTGGCAACCTGTCACAGCTGTAGCACTTAGACTTGAGAGGGTGTAGAAGCTTAAATAACCTCCCTTATACCATTGGCAATTTGTTATGGCTGCAGCGTTTCTATGTGGGATGGTGTGATGGGTTAAATAACCTCCCTGATACCATTGGCAACCTGTCACAGCTGCAGTTCTTAGATTTGGGATTGTGTGATAAGCTAAATAACCTCCCTGATACCATTGGCAAGCTTTCACAGCTGCAGCAGTTGGACTTGAGAGGGTGTAGAAGCTTAAATAACCTTCCTTATACCATTGGCAAGCTGACACAGTTGCAACACTTGGACCTGAGATCATGTGATAGATTAGATAACCTCCCTCATACTATTCGTAACCTGTCACAGTTGCAGCACTTGGACTTGGAAGGTTGTGTAAGCTTAATTAACCTCCCTCATACCATTGGCAACCTAACACAGTTGCAACACTTGAACTTGGAAGGATGTGTAAGCTTAAATAACCTCCCTCATACCATTGGCAACCTGTCACAACTGCAACACTTGAACTTGAAAGGGTGTGTAAGTTTGAATAATCTCCCTTATACAATTGGTGACCTGTCACAGCTGCAACACTTGAACTTGAAAGGGTGTGTAAGCTTATCTAACCTCCCTCATACCATTGGCCAATTGTCACAACTGCAACACTTATACTTGGAAGGGTTTGTATGCTTAAATAATATCCCTAATACTATTGGCAACCTGTCACAACTGCAGTACATTGACTTTGAGATGCTTCCTCAGCTGTAGCATTGAAGGATTCTACTGGAGTCTTCTCACGACAGAAATTGATAAATTCTTAGCCTTTTTACATGGTAATTAAATATTAAAAATATAATTCATAAAATTGAGTGCTGAGAGAATATTAAATAGAATTGTCTAAAATAGGTTTAAATTTCCTGTCACATTTGATGAGTCGTTTTTAAACATTCGTAATAAGATATTTGCTTCAAATTTATAAGTATCATCGTTTTATTTATTTAGTTTAAGCATTTGACTCTGCTATAAAGATTGATAGTATTTATAAATAGCTTTAGAGTGTTGGATTATTGAAGGACAAATATTTTTCTTTAAGATCATTTTGATCATACCAATTTGGTAGCTACGTGAATACTTTACGATGAATATGTATATCCAGATTTGTTTTAATGTACAATGGAAACATTCCTATCACAATTTTTGAATATTTTTCGCATTTTTGAACCTTAAAATTTTTTAATTTCCCACCACATATTGTTCCCCTCCCCATCTATTCGGTTCTTTCTGAAGATGAGAATCAACTCCAAGTTGTTACACAAAAATTCAGAGCCTGCAAGCAAATGACTTTATGATGGATGGTTTTCACTACTTTACGGGTGTCGATCACCGCTTACCTCCGTCACTATAATATTCATCCAATGCACCATGAATTGAAAATCTCTTCACAATGCAAGCGGATAAGATCTACACAGGAATTCTTCAGGGTATCTTCATGGTTTCTATGATGCTGCTCAAGATCAATTATTTAAGTAATTGAGAAACTTCGAAAAGGAGAGTGTTTAGGCACTTGTAAGATTACATTGATAAGAAAATTTGGCTGCAATTGAACTGTTGCCCAGCAAGTCATGTATGGTTGGAAGAGGATTTGGACAGGGGAATGATGAATACAACTTTAGAATTAGTGACTATCAGAGAGCATTATTATTTGCTCTGTTTGTGTCGAATTATTTTGATGGCATTGATAAATATCTGCATATATCAAACATATGAAGAGTTGTTGTTGGGGTTGATGTTAAGATGCCCTTTGTCTATTTTTGTTCCCTTGACAGCAATGATAAACCTTTCTGATCAAGCATTTAGAAATTCCACTAGCTGGGCTATCTGCAAATGAGCACACTTACATCACTAAAATACTACAGTTTCAGAGGCTTTGAAGGTGTGAGGACAGCACTGGTTTCTAATGTTACAAGAGCTAAGGACGTTAATGCTTTTTCATGGGAAGTAACACTCTATAGAAACATTGAAGAAAACATTTTAAATAGGCCGAGGAAGCATAGATCGAAGCCGTGAATATCACAGAGAGACATCATTTAACAATTACTGAGGGATATATACGAAATGGATTTGTCATAAACGTTTTAGATTTTCAAGCACATATAGTTGGCATATACCAAATTCCACAAACTTTGCCAGAATCCTTTCCAGAGCCAAAAATAAAAGTCTTGGAATTCAACGCAAGATTTTTGTGAGATATTATTGTATACACCTAAAAATGGTCTAGAGAATCCGATTAATTAAATACAAATTATTTGATTATTTATTCTAATTTCTTCTAGTATTGAATAAATAGAAATATTTATTTATATAGTTCACATTCACTTCATATTTAAATTATTTTAATTCTTCTATTATCTCATCTTAATTAAATAAACAAAATTAAATACTTTATTTGATTTAATTATCATTTCCCTATTTTATTTTATCACATCAATTTTAAATTAATTAAATAAAGATCAAACACTTTATTGATTAATTGTCATATTTCTTCTGTTTAATTTAATAAACAACTTCTATAGTTTGTTTTATTAAATTATTTATCCCTCTTTGGTTAATTTAAATAAATCAAAAATATTTAAATAAAAGCATAAGGAATATTCCTCTATATTTTCTCAAAATCAAATTAGATATCCTATGTCTAATTTATGTCAAAATTATGTCAAAATTAATTGATTGAAACTTCACGAAAAGAATTGGAGACAAATTGCAAATTTATCTCTCAATGCTTCTCCATCAATCCTTCCTCTTCTTTTGCCTGGTGTTTTTATGGATAGAGACAATCTCCAAAATCTTCTCAATCTCCTTCATCTCTCACCATTCAATCCTCCAGATTGAATCCAAACCTCTCTTTGTTATCCCTGTGCATTTCTACAGCCAGAAAATCTATAAATAACGTCTCATTCAACCAAGAAAAAGATTTAGATTATCTAACTTATGCACTCTTACTCTGCATAAATTCAAGCATCCAAGCATCCTAACATTCTAGTTTTCATATCATGGCTACCTCTTGTAGCTGCATTTATTAGTTTTCATGTCAATCCATACTATATTAGTTTCTTTTATCATCTAACATTATCATATTAGCTTCATATCATTGCATCAACATCATTCCGTTAAAAAAGACACCATGATTTTTGTGAATTAAAATCTTCACATAGATTAACAAATTTGTCTTTTGGGCTTAAAACAAATCATTTATTTGTTGTGCTTGTGTGGTGATTAGGCTTATGCTCTCCTCTTAACTAGGTGATCAAAGTTCTAGACTCATCTTTTATTTTCATGCAAATTCACGCTTTTGTTAAAACCTTTAGAAAGTCTGCTGTAGTGGGAAAAAGTACTCACCCTACGGGAATGACCTAAGTGGGAATGCCTAAAACCAAGGATTCCAACTCACTCTAATCAAAATGCAAGTTGTTGATGAAAGTCCAACTTGACATTAGTGAGCAAGATAACCATCCTCAAAATCTTTGTTATAAAGATTGAGAGGTCTCTTGAGGGAGTTTATCAATTGCCGCATCGCACGGAAGCCCTATTTACGAACCATAGTGTAGTATCCAGCCGAGTCAGTAACCAGACATTGTCATACTCACGGTGCAAGGGGAGGGAAGAATCTTCCCCCAAGACACTCACCATATAATTTTCAAGGACCGTTTGCTCAGAGGACGAGAAATCCAACTCTGAGTACGTGCCTAGAAACGACAAAAACACGGGCACCCTCTAGGGGTGACACGGCTGTGTGCGACAACACAATTTCAAGATGTGGGTTGTTGAGTAACGATGACCTATTTGACCTTAAGTGTGAGTCTATCTGAATTGTGTATATTTGTCAAAACAACCCGCGACAATCGACAAGGACCATTCGTGGTTCTTGAATATACACTATCTATTCAGATTAAAATAATTATTCTACAATTTTCTTGTTGTGTTTTCACAAAATCATTAAGAATCAGATAAAAGATCATCCATAAAAGAATAAGTCAAATTAGGTCAAGAAAATTCATGATTCGAAAGTGGAAATCGACCAAGTTTGTCAAGAGAACAATCAAAGTCAACAAACCCAAAAGACCACTCAGTTATTGAGATAATTTGAGAAAAAAGGCATTTTTTATATCAGAATTGAAAGATCTTTTTACAACATAGTTCACCTTCATTCATAGGTATCACGACTTTGCTAGAGGTCATACTCTTGATTACGTTACAGAATCACTTTATTCACGAGCTTTCTTCCAAAGGAGAGCCCTCACACAATATCACAACCATAGTCAACGCATACGTCAGTCCTACTTCCCACAACCCATGATACAGTACGCCATGAGGCAAAGTCAAATTTTGCAATAAGGAGTCTTAAGTATCAATTATCTGTTTTAGCACTCTGGAAATCTATTTCAATGCTTCGGGACTTTGTTTCAGCGCTTTCATAAAATAGCGCTTCCAAGCACTGTTTTAGCGCTTACAGTCATTGTTTTAACGCTTCCATCAATTAGCACTACCACCATCTGTTTCAACACTTTCGTGCACTATTTTAGCGCATTTGTAAAGATAACGCTTTCATCACCTGTTTTAGTGTTTTCGAACTCTGTTCTAGCGCATCTGAGAAATATCACTTCCATCACTTGTTTTAGAGCATCAGAACTTTGTTTTAGCACTTTCAAAACAAAGAGTTCCAAATCATATCAGTCAGTTTGTCTGTCATTTAAACACCGATAAAAAAAAAAAATCTTTTTATCAGAATCACTGTCTAGAAACCAAAATCAGATAGGTTCATACAAGTTTCCAATATTTTCAACTGAAACACAGATCTTGCGAATCATAAAGTGTCAAATCAAAAATGCAATCTCAATTATTACACTAAAGTTTCATCATCAAGATATTATAATCCTATCATCACGAAATGAAGCATAGTAATCAGATTTTTAACCTAGTCTTATCAATAAGATATATCATCTTATTCGACTTTGTTAAAAATTCACTTGACATTTTCCAACATAGAAGATCATTTTTTTTTAAGAAAGAACAAAACACTCATATGCCAATCTTCACCAGGTTACAAAAACGGAGGCTCTTAGAAAAGGAACTTGAAACATCAAATAAAATGGCTGAAGAAAATCCCTGGAATAGTCTAAATCAAAGTGACAAAAATGAAATAACTCTAGAAGACATACAAACAGCCCAACAGGATCCCAAATTCCATAAATTCATGGAAAAAATCTTAGAACAGGACATGGAGAAATACCTCTTAATGTTGGTTGAATTAGGTGCTATGTTTCCCAAAGACTTTGACGTAAATCGCCTAAGAGAAGCACCTAGAACAAGCGAAACCAAAATACTACAACCCACACAAGGTATAGATCCGGTCGTTGCCTTAACATCCCAAATGTAAGTATTATAACAACAAATACAAGACATGACAAAAGGGAACACCAAAAGGTATGCAACACAAGACATTTGTCCTTATCCTTTCGACTCAACAGTCGATATGATACCTTTTCCTCGACACTGTGAATTCCCCAAGTATGACAAATACAATGGAAGATCAGATTTGATCAATCATATTCATGAGTTCAAAACCATGAGCCTAGATTTTTCCCAAGAGGAAACTTACCTAATGAGATTATTCCCAAGAAGCTTGGGAGGTTCATGTATGGAATGGTTTTCAAAATTACAACCATGAATAAGGACTTTTGAGGAACTTGTTAACAGGTTCATCTCCCAATATTCTTTTAACATCCAACATGATGTCACGATAAATGATCTGTATAACCTAAAACAAAACAAAGGTGGGAGACATTTGTGTCCTTTCTACAAAGATGGCAACGACTATTCGCTAGATATCCTCGATCCATTCCCGAGGAAGAGAAAATGGAGTTGTCCATTGACAACTTGACAGAGGAGATGCGTTATAGACTTGAATTGCAATGTCCTCCTACATTCGAAAAGGTGATAGAAAATAGCCTTAAGATTGAAGAAGCACTAGTCAAAAGAGGGGTTATTAAACATTTCAATGACAAATCAAATAACGCAAACTCCTCAAATCAATACCCCAATAGTGATAAACCAAAATTTTGGCAAAAGAACTGAAATATGACTACCAACGAAATAACAAATGATTCCCAAAATGTCAAACCGGTTTTTAACTTGACAGCATCTACTTCAAAAGAAAATTAAAACAATAATCAAATCATCAAGTCGAATATCATACAAAACAACGAGATCACAAAATCGTAGTCATACCAAAAACCATCAAATCGGCGTAGGTTCACACCTTTAGGCCAAACAATGGAATCAACAATGAAAGAGCTAGTCACTAGTGGTCTTATCACTACATGGGAAGCAAGACTCTGGGATCCAAAGGTCAAACCACCATAGTGGAATGATGCAGATTACTGCAACTTCCACAACAATAAAGGCCACAAAACTAATGATTGCATGGAGTTGAAACATGCAGTTCAAGATCTGATCGACAATAACAAGATATATGTAGAGGGACCGCAAAATAATAATGATCATTCAACCTTCAAGGACCCTTTACCGAACTATGACAAATGAGCATCATCCTCTGCAAACAACAAAGGTAAAAACATCAATCATGTCTATGATAAAACGATCCTTTATCTTTCTGAAGTAGAGAGTGATCATACAGTTGGTCATAACATTAACGAACATGAAACCAATGACACTACCCCTTTGGATTTTCTCCCAAACATACAAGTCTCTAAAAATAAAATAAACATTTTAAAAATTAGAGAATGACAGGACTATCAACTGACAAATGTAATGACTAGGGGGCAATCCAAGGTAGTATTAAAGGGATTTGGGTCTAAAAATGCATATCCACCTCCATCTCATTATAACATTGTCGATCAGCTTCAAAACATTCCAGCACAGATATCAATACTAGAACTCCTCAAATTATCTCCATCACATTAGGAGGTTCTAGAACAAGCACTAGTTGCCACTACGGTACTGAGAAATCTAGATGTTTGCCAATTCCAAGCTACGGTGGGGCATTTGACTACCCCACATTGTCTATCATTCTCTGAACAGGATGATGTCTCTCTCAACCATCCCCATAACACCACACTCCATATCGAACTCTTGATCCACAATCATCATGTCAAAAGAGTCTTAATAGATGGGGGAGTTGGTTTGAAAATTTGCACTCTAAAGTTGATTCGTGCACTAGGGTATTCTGATGACGCTATTGATGCCCTGAGGAAAATGACCATAAAAGAATATGATGAGGAAGAGAGATCTTCAAAGGGACTAATTGTGTTACCCATTCAAGTGGGACCAATGATGAAACACATAGCATGCCAAGTATTGGAAAAAGATTTAACTTACAACATACTCTTAGGATGCCCATGGATCCATGAAATGCAGGCAATACCTTCCACATATCACCAATGCCTAAAGTTCCTAGTAAATGGATAGGAGGTGCCTATATCTACCGATTATAATCATCCTTAGCATTGTGACACACTTAGAATCTCTCAAGATACCTTTGTGCCTCACAATCGGGAAGCATCCAGTTCAAAGTCATCAGATGAAGAAAAATGTCCAAATATCATCACCAAATGGGTTGAGAAGAAGGATAAAACAAAAGATACAAGTCTTGTTGATACTCAATTATCAGACAATACAGATCCCCAAACTTCTTTGTCACAAAAATTTCAAGAGCAAGCCTAGTTGATAGACAAGGGAATAGGGCAATATTCTATGGAACAATCACTTAACCTTTCATAGTTAATGCCATCTCCAAAGACATATGGTCAACCATCCATGATCAAACATCAAACATCACTACTTGTCATAGTTCTTGAAGAAAGGTTTGTAAAAGCAGGTACCATTGAGAACGAATCAGATAACAAAGCAATCCTTGATTGGTTATACAAAGATGAGGAACCATTGACATCAAATATCAGTATCAAGAATTTCAATATCAATACAGACAAATATGGCAAAGGGAAATCTATCCTAGAAAAAATGGGTTATGAGGGACAAGGACCTATTGGATTAAGGAAGGAAGGTATCATAGAGCCTATTCAGCCCCTCACTCTCCATTCAAAAGAGAAGACAGGATTGGGATACTCTGAAGAACAAAACTAGGAGATGACAAAGAAGGTTGTAGAAAGGATCCTTTAAATTAGAGATAGCTCTGAAAGAGATTGAAATGAATATGAGTGGGATTTGTGTTCCAATATATCTTACACCGATATTCGAATTGATGTAATACAACAATATGCACCTATGCATGAGGAGGGACAAAGTTCGGGGTCTAGACCATTCGTATCAGGATCACTAAATATCAATGACTCAAGTGGGGATGAACACACATCAAGTGAACTAGACAATCTTGAAGAGGGTACCATCATTGATCTTGATATCCCTAATAACAATTATGATGAAATTTTTGTCCTAACCCTTACCCCATCAACCTAAGTCAATCTGGTGACTTCATGTCTTTAATCCATCCCGAACTTATTGACTGGGAACCTGCTGAACCTATGACTATACCCATATTTGCAAACGATGATACCATCATAAATTTCCTATGTCATGATGAACCTGGTATGAGTTCTATCCGTACTACTCATAACAATGCAACTCGATAGGAGGGTGTCAAATCTTCCAGTTGCAAAAGTAAAAACAAGGATAATAGATATAATGGTGAAAACCATTCCATGGCAGCATTAGATCTTGAAAAAGAAAAAATAAAGAACGCATCTAATGGTGAAAACCTCTCTTAGTCACCGAAAGATGGGAGATTTGACACTCTTCCAGAACATTATCATGAGCGGTCATCAGTTTTGGTAGAACCAACATAGTCTGTAAACATCGACATTGAAGAAAAAACAAATATCCTACATCTGGCAAAATCCATGACAGATCAAGAAAGACCAAAATTCATCAAATTATTTAAGGAAAGAAGCATCAACTTTGCTTGGTCATATTCTAATATGCTAGGCTTGGATCCAAATTTGCTCATGCATCATTTGTCTTTGCCTACAGGAATCAAGCCTGTGAAGCAAAAATTGAGAAAAATGCATCCTCATATCGCATTAATGGTAAAGGTTGAGTTAAAGAAATTGCTGGACGTTGGATTCATAAGGTCTATTGACTATGCCGAGTGGATATCAAACATTGTACTTGTTTCAAAGCCAAACAATAGCATCAAGATATGTATGGATTTTAGGGACCTGAATAAAGCATGCCCAAAGGATGATTTCCCATTACCAAATATAGACATCATTGTGGACTTAACGGTAGGGAATGCCATGTTGTCAATCATGGACGGTTTCTCTAGATATAATCAAATAAAAATAGCTCCAAAATATTAGGAGAAGATGACATTTACATGTCCATGGGGAACCTTCTACTGGAATGTCATGCCATTTGGTCTGAAAAATGTAGGAGCCACCTATCAAAGAGCAATGACAACAATATTTTGTGATATGATGCACACCTTCATGGAGGATTATGTGGATGAAATTCTAAAAAAATCTTGTACTAGGGAAGGGCATCTGCACATCTTGAGAAAAATCTTCACATGACTAGAGAAATTCAATGTCAGGTTAAACCCCAAGAAGTGTGTCTTTTGGGTCACATCAGCAAAACTAGTGGGATACATTGTCTCAGAAAAGGGCATTGAGGTAGATCTAGTGAAATTCAAAACAATAATGGAAATGTCTCCTCCCAGAAATATCAGTCAACTCAGATCACTACAGGGAAGGCTCCAATCAATCAGGAGATTTATCTCCTAGCTGGCGGACAAAAGTCATCCATTCAATCACCTGTTACATAAAAATGTTGTTTTCAAATGGGATAATGGGTGTGAAATAACGTTCGATCAAATAAAACAATATCTAATATCACCTCCTATTCTCATACCGCCAACAGAAGGAAAACCTCTAATATTGTACATTGCAACCACATATATCTCTTTAGGGGCACTATTAGTACAAGAGGATTATGAAGGAAAAGAACACGCCATCTACTATATGAACATAACTTTAAATGGCTATGAAATAAACTAAAATTTCATAGAAAAATCTTGCTTGGCGGTGGTGTTTTCTACTCAATAGCTGAGACATTATATGTTGACTCATACAATCAGACTAATAGCAAAGATCGACCCTTTGAAATATTTACTCAGTAAATCCGCCTTAACAGGTAGACTAGAAAAATGGGTCATGCTCTTAAGTGAGTTTGATATTCAATATATGGAGAGAAAATCCATCAAGGGTCAAGCAATCGCCGAAAAATTGGTTGAGGCTCCTTTACAAGATGATCGACCTATGACGATGGAGTTTCTAGATGCAAACATTATGACAGTGACGCCACAACAATGGATATTATATTTTGATGGATCATACACACAACAAGGATCTAGAGTAGGGATTTTGTTCATCACTCCCCAAGGACACACCATTCTGAAATCATATAGACTGATGTTTCAATTTACAAATAATGTGGTAGAATATGAAGCATTAATCATTGGGATCAAAATAGCAATTGAATGGAAGATCACAGACTTGCAAGTATATGTGGACTCTCAACTAGTCATTTATCAAGTAAATGATGAGTATCAGACAAAATATGAAAATTTGATGCCCTACAAACAACAAATAGATGATTTAAAATATTTTTTTATCAATGTCAAATTTGATCAAATTCCAAGGGCGGAGAACAAAGATGTGGATGCTATGGCCACAATTGCTTCACTATTACAATTGCTAGAGAAACGTGTTTGTTATGACTTTATGATAGAACAAGTACCATGTCCTACTTACAATAATTCAAAATCCAATACCATATGCCATTTAGAGACCATTGAAACCTCCATCTATGAAAAAACCTATGCTTACTTAGAGGACAATATCCTCCCTCCCGATCTTTCCAAGAACCAAAAACGTAATTTTATCCTCCAATCTACCCGACATATTTTGATCACTGACATCCTTTATTGTCAAGGTCTTGGTAGTACCTTACTCTGATGTTTAGAACATGAAAAATCTGAGACGGCCTTACATGAGGTTCATGAAGGTATTTGTGGCACTCATTCAAGTGGAAAAACTCTAGCGAAGAAACTCCTTCGTTTAGGATATTATTGGCCATGCATAGAGAAATAATCTTATCAGTTTGTAAAGAAATGTCAAAAGTGTCAGATTCACAGTAATCTGATTCATACACCAGTTCAAGAACTGCATCCCTTCACATCAACATGGGCCTTTTGTCAATGGGGACTAGATCTGGTAGGAAAGATAAATCCCTCTTCATCCAATGGACACAAGTTCATAATAACAACTACAAAATATTTTACAAAATTGATAGAAGCAATGCCTCTTACAACGATCACTAGGAAGCAAATCTTGTCATTCATCTTGAACTACATAATTTGTCAGTATGGCATCCCTCAATCTATTATAACTGATAATGGATTGCCTTTCAAAAACCAAAATGTTCAAGAATTATGTGAGAAGTTCCATATCCAACATCATTTCTCAACGTCGTACTATCCTCAAGGAAATGGCCAAGCAAAGGCCTCTAACAAAAAAATTCTAAAAATACTCAAGAAGACGGTTAATGATGTTGGACATGATTGGCATGTTCAACTCAATCCTACATTGTGGGCCTACAGAACTAGTGTCAGAACACCAATAGGAGCAACACCATATGCCTTCGTATATGGATCAAAGGCCATATTACCCATTGAAGTAGAGATTCCATCACTTCGTGTATCACTCAGAGGAATCATTTCAGATGAGGACTATAGGGTATCCAGACTGCAAGAACTGAAATTATTGGATGAGCATCATCAACAAGTTGTTAACCATCTCACAGCATATCAACAGAGAATATCAAGGAGTTACAATCATAGGGTAAAACCTAGAGTCTTTTAGGTTGGTGATTTGGTTCTAAAAGAGAACCCTCAAAATCAATAGGATAGGGAAAAGAAAGGGAAGTTTGAACCTAACTGGCTAGGTCCTTTTCTCATCATATCAGTATACAGATCAGGAGCCTATCAATTATCAATGTCAGAAGGGGATTTGTTTGATGAACCTATCAATAGTATACATCTGAGAAAGTTCTATACCTGAATTCCTAGTGCACGGGTCAAAATTTTGAAAAAGGGTTTCCTTGACAAAAACCTAGCAAACAGGCATCTTGGCAATAGAAGAAAAAAAAAAGAGAAAAAGAGAAAAATGAGAAAAAGTAGAAAATACAAAACAAAGAGTGTAATCAAAACATATGGTGAAAACTTGGAAATAGGCATTCTGTGTGATTCTAAAATCAGCTTTCCCATCTATTTTGATACATATCAGGATCATTAGTCTGGAAATCGTTACCATTTCATATCAAAACATTAGTCTTGCTATCATTGCATCCATTATCAAATCATTTCACATGGTCATGTCTCACTTTAGCTTGGGGGCAACATCTGGATATCACTGGGGGCAACGAAAACATCAATCTCGCCAAAATGGGAAAACAACAGTATGACAAGTACACAAAAAAAATGATCAAAGCACAACATCAATCACCATCAAAAAGGCATCGAAAATTCGTATCATATCAAAAAATCCAAAAACATGTCAAAAAGTGAGTCTAAAAAAGGAAATTCCATAAAACACAGGTCTATGTCAGTCGAACTACGTGGTCTCTATGTGTGTAACGTAGGCAAGGCTAATGTTTGATCAGCCCCCGAGACCCCTAGGAAAAGGTAGTAGGTTAGTTCTTTGGTCATAATCTCGAAAAATCACAAAAACATCACAAAATTAGGATGGATGATCTAATCTGAATACTGATTGAAACACTCTAAGTAAAAGGTGGATAAGTTGTATTTTTTACTATCATTTATTTTGAGTAACTCAATGATGTAAATGAAATAGAGAAACAAGGAAGAAGAATGATATTTTTATTGTCTGTTGTCTATAGATTAATCATATAAATGTGTGAATTGTCGGGGCATGTGCTATGCAAAAGTATCAGCAATGACATTCAAAATTCACACAATAAAATGATTAATCACTGCTTGTTTACACAATGAATGCTCAGGTCATCTCGGTTCAATTATACCTAGATGCTTGTGTTCGCTTGCAATATCAAAAAAACATGAAAGTAGTACTCAGGTTGTCATTGGTCTAACATATACCATTTACACTTGTACTCATTTTCAACAACCAATAAAAGCTCTATGATGATACCAAACACAAACGTATTGTTAAAATGAAAATGGTTGCATATAGTTGCATGATAAAATTAGATTGCATTCATAATAAATTCATTATCTACAGAGTGTTTGTTGCATAAGGGATTCCAATTAATGACTATCTTTTCTACAAATATGATTGAGTATACTTGACATAAATAAAAAATCATCAAAAACATATAGAATTCATCATCTCATCATTAAGTTTCCATCATTTCATCATTCATGCATTTTACATCAAATAGTTATGCATTTATCGTACCATATTTTTTTTCACATCATATCATAAATAAATCCATCATGTTCATTACACCATATCATTCATTACATTATTATCATTTGATCAAATACATCATTTGTCATCCATTAAATTATATAAAACAAAATACACACAATCATTATGTTATCGTTCATCATACGTCATCATTTTTATCATCATCATATCATAAATAAATACATCATAGATCATCATTTAGCACATACATACATCATAGATCATCATTTAGAACATCCATACATCCATACATCATAGATCATCATTTAGAACATCATACATCCATACATCATATATTCTACATATGCATTCATCATAGTCATCATCACATTAAAATAAAAGAATTCATCATAGAAACATCACATAGTCATCATCACATTAAAATAAAAGCATTCATCATAAAAACATAAACCATCATAGAAATCAACTGCATCTCATATATATCATCAATGTCAAATATACAATGAAGTCTGAAATAAGAAAAGGTACATCGTCAAAAATGAGCTAATACAAAGTATACATCATATCTCAAAAAGAATGTCTCGAAATCACAAGAATGGCATCTATGATTTGTTGCTCCCAGAATGAGTAGGCCTAACAGGACTAGTACCACCACCACCCTCAAAAGGACCAGGATCTCTAGGATCTCCTTGTGGAGGCTCTGTCACACCCTTGCTGACTGTTCGAGTACGAGTCTGACCAAATCTTGATGGGGCATAGTTGACTCTGTGATCAGCAGGCACTGCATCATGATACCTACCTCTATAGAACTCCGCCTCTTGGCCATCCCGGAGAACCTCCCTCATATAATCTGCAACCGAAGTACCATCGGCTACTCTCTGTAGTGTCTTGGAAGTCTCCTGTGCCCTCTCGGAAATCTATCTGGCACTGTCTCGCTCAACTATCAAGGTATCAACTTGAGTCTAAATAGCGGCCAACTTTCCCTATACCTATGCTAGTGCATGTGCATGGGCTTGTGTCTAGGTCTGCATCTGAGTCTACGTCTGTACAAGCAAACCCTGTGCCTGCGCCAACTGTCCCTGTAGATTTTGTACCTGTGTCTGCAAACTAGCAATCTGCCTCTAATGGTCACTTGATGGCACTGCCACTACTCGCCTCTTAGGAGGCCTACTAGAAGATGGACCGACACTGACTGGCCCCACCCCTCTGCCACCTCCACCACCACCATCACCGTCATCACTTCTACTGTCCCCACTGCTGCTCTCAGTACTACTGCCTGACTAAGTATCATCCCCACTATCCTCCTCATCCACAACATCCTCCTCGATGGGTAAAGGTGCTGGCTCATCAAGAATAGTAATACGAGGATGTGGATGAAATGCCAAAAAAGTTGCATACTCCTCTGTCATGGGTGCCTCTGCAATATCTCTGTGTATATCCCATGCTGATGGCTGTAGAGTCCTGTATCGCTCTACTAATGTCTCATACGACAGGCATGGCCCCCAATCTGCTACATCACTCCATCATCATGCATAATGGGCTACCCCTTGAGGCATACATTGTACTATACCATACTGCCTATACACTCACCACAATAGAAATCTCTCCAACACAAAAGGGGTCCTGCCAATTAGGTACATGGAATCACATAGGTACCTGAGCACTGCATCATCCTCATCCCATTGCTCATAGTCCAGATAAGGCCGCCAGATGACGCTCTCTATGTCATCCAAAACTCCTCTCCAATGCTCTAACTTACCCATCTGTGACTGGGTAAGACTACCTCTATACCAGAAACATAAGGTTTTCTTGCTAGTCTATCAAGAATTGGAAATGGTCGAGCAATGGAAAAATGCTCCTATGCCCACACATGTAGTAAAGTCATCCCTTTTGATAGGCTGCATGCTCCCAAGTATACTACTAAATGTAAATCATGATAGAGGTGGGCTAGCATACACATCCCCCATGCATATCTCATCCCATGCACGACCATACTCTCAAGGATACAGCCCCAACCCACATAGAATCCATTTGACTTGCGATCAGGACAAAGGAAAACTCCAATGAATCCAGCTAATAATATTGGTAGTGAAGCATAAGTGTCAGCTATCATTCGCCATCGGACACTCGGTCCCGCAATGTGTTGATCCTGAAAAACTCTGCGGAGAGCATCTCTCCCACCAGTCTCATGTGAATCATATACCACAATCTCTCCCAAAAATGGAATCTGCAAAATCCACCACACATCCTCGGGTGTGACTGTCATCTCACCGGTGGGTAGATGGAAGGTCTTATGGTCACTGTGCCATTGCTTGGCCAAAGCGGTAAGAAGACCCTGATTAATCCTAATATGGGGCATATCAAGGAGACTAGAAAGACCACATCGACCTATGACCTGAATCTCATCAGGAGTTAGATGAGGAATCAAATCAGTGGTCCACAAAAACCGCTCTCGCATCTGGAGAGTACCCAGATCCTCCTATCACCATGAAAAGTTTAAAATCAGTGCACTATGTCAAAAATCAAAAGTCATTCTACTATCAGATCCAATCAAACTTTGGTATGAATTTTTGATCAAAATTCATCACAAACGTCAACAAACCTCACCTATCATGTGGTTCATCAACATTATCTAATCTCACTTATCGTGAGGTTTATCAGATATGAATCATTCCTCGCCTATCATGAGGATCATCACAAATAAGGATTATTTCTCGCCTATCATGAGAGTAAGTCTTATTGTTCATCAAAATAAGTCATGACGGAATTTGGATTATCAATCATACCAAACCAAAGAATGGACATGATCGAAATTGACGAAATCAAGGTTAACTATGTCAAAATCTACAATTCTGACATGGATGCGCTAAAACAAGTATCTAAAGCACTAGAACTCAGAAGTGCTATTTTACTGCATCAATGTGCTAAAATAGTCCATCAAAGCACCGCTTTATCCAGAGTGCTATAATAGACCATCGATGTGCCATTTTAATCCATCAAAGCACTAGAACAATCTAGGCACTAAGATACGACGTCAAAGCGCTAAATTGGACTGCCTAAGCGCTAAACTATCTAATGAAAGCACTGCTTTCTCAAAGCGCTAAAACAAAAAATGAAAGCACTACACCAGAGTGCAAAGCACTACAGCGCGACATTGATGCGCTAAACTAAAAAAAAAATGCTAAAGCATTAAAAGTACATGAAAAGCAAGAATGTACGAAATACGAGGTGGATTATGGGTACATACCAGAGGTCCGTAGGCGGTTGACCGCTGGTAACGTCGCACATGCTCGAAATGATGAGTGTGATAGGGGATAGGCATCTTGCTTCAACTAGCTGAAAATCTCTATCACTAGGTGTTGAAAGCCAAAAAGTAGAAGTGAGAATGAAAATGACCTTTTGGACTTTATATAGATTTTTTGAAAAGGGATTTTAGTGGGTTTTCTTTTATTTTAATTTATGGAATTAATTGAAATTCATCCATGAACTATATTTTCTTCATCAATGTCGGGAGATAAACCATTTTTTCATCAAATCATCATCAAATCATCAAATCATCCTGAAAATTCTAAAAATTCTAAAAAAATCATCAAATCATTAATTTATCTCCCGAGGGGGCATATTAATGACAATCATCTGAAAATCAATATCTAGGGCATGTCTATGACATACTAATTTTTTTTCGTCAATATTGGTAGTAGCAGATAAAATTTCTTCGAAGCAATGCGTAAACACATCACTTCAAAGAGGGGCAAAATGTATACACCTAAAAATGGTCTGGAGAATCCGATTAATTAAATACAAATTATTTGATTATTTATCCTAATTTCTTCTACTATTGAATAAATAGAAATATTTATTTATATAGTTCACGTTCACGCCACATTTAAATTCTTTTAATTCTTCTATTATCTCATCTTAATTAAATAAACAAAATTAAATACTTTGTTTGATTTAATTATCATTTCCCTATTTTATTCTATCACATCAATCTTAAATTAATTAAATAAAGATCAAACACTTTATTGATTAATTGCCATATTTCTTCTATTTAATTTAATAAACAACTTCTATAGTTTGTTTTATTAAATTATTTATCCCTCTTTGGCTAATTTAAATAAATAAAAAATATTTAAATAAAGGCATAAGGAATATTCCTCTATATTTTCTCAAAATCAAATTAGATATCCTATGTCTAATTTATGTCAAAATCATGTCAAAATTAATTGATTGAAACTTCACGGGAAGAATTGGAGACAATTGCAAATTTATCTCTCAATCCTCCTCCATCAATCCTTCCTCTTCTCTTGCCTGGTGTTTTTCATGGGTAGAGACAATCTCCAAAATCTTCTCAATCTCCTCCATCTCTCACCATTCAATCCTCCAGATTGAATCTAAGCCTCTCTTTGCCATCCCTGTGCATTTCTACAACCAGGAAATCTATAAATAAAGCCTCATTCAACCAAGAAAAAGATCCAGATTATCTAACTTATGCACTCTTACTCTGCAGAAATTCAAGCATCCAACATTCTAGTTTTCATATCATGGCTACCTCTTGTAGCTGCATTTATCAGTTTTCATGTCAATCCGTACTATATTAGTTTCTTTTATCATCTATCATTATCACATTAGCTTCATATCATTGCATCAACATCATTCTGTTCTTGAGATTGTCATTTTAACAGTTATAGTGTTATTTAAATCTAAGAGCACAATAGCTTAATAAATCTTTGAAGATAGGAGACAATGAGATGCTTTTAGTAGATTATTAGTTTGATCTTTGATAGAATGTTTCATTAAGAAGTGTTTTATTCCTTTCTACTTATTCACACTTGCAATTATAGTTGGAAATACTCCGGTAGACATGCATGGTTAATGTGAAAGCAAGACAAGACGCGACCTGTTCGACAAAATGCCTCAAAGATTTGTCATTGAATTAGTAGCAATATAAAAAGGATATACATACCAAACAAATTTGTTGAAAATTCTTTAGAAACTTTCAAAGAAATGCAATGGGCAGGTGCAAAGTTGAATTCACCAGCCAATGCTAGTATCCTTTTAGCTCGTGCCAAAATAAAGGCTTTAGAACAAAGTATTACTCGGCGATTTCAAATATCCAGTAACCTTTCTCTTGATTGAGTTCTAGACTTTTTTTTGAACTCAAAAGACATGACTAATACGGGGCCAATGGGTTTGATTGATGATGAAGCTAGTGACATGGAAGGAGATCTGGATCGACAAGAGAAGGGACAACTAGAAGAGGGTTTACCAAGAACTGCATCTAATCATGGTCAGGTTGTTGTTTATGCAAAATGCTTGAGAATCTCATCAACTAGGAGATCATGGGCAGCAACAACCATTGGAGTGTTGATGTATTCAATAGATGATTCTTTTGTTTTTGATCCAACTGATCTTGATCTGGATGCCACACCAGAGGTAGTTGATGATGTCCTAGCCAAGTTCAACATTTGAGGGCACTAGTTCTTGCTCTTCATTCTAAATGATGCTAGCTTGATCAGGAAGTGTATTGTTTGTGTGCAACCAAAGGATGTTGCCACTGTTGCCATTGTAGTTCCATCAAAGTATTTGTCCAGGCTAATTGAAACATTTTCCGATTATTTGGAAGGCTCTCCACATCTTGAATGTCTTTTTCAGTGGTGTAAGCTTCATAAAGCCCACGGTCGGTCAAATCAAGAAAATTGAAAAAAAAATTCTCCCAGCATTAAGGTCATTAGAAAAGGCATTGACTAGGTTACACCAAGATTTTGCAGATACTTCATCCTCCAATGCGTATCTTATTATTGAATATATGCTCCAAACATGGTTGTGAAAGGTTGTGACTCCTTGAAAGGGTGTGACTCCATCAATAATAAAATATAAAAGGGAGATCATTTTCTTGTGAATAAATCATTAATGGGAATAAAACTATCAATCAATTTGAAAATAAATTATTATTTTCAAAAGGTAGCAATAAAGGCTACTGACTCATTTATTAGTCTTTGTCTTATAGGCAGGAGACTAATTTTTTCGGCTGAATGTTGTCTATTAAAATAATGCATCGGATATCATGTCGGTAAAATATATATCGCTATGCTAATGTTTTGGGGATTAATTTATTAAAAGCAAATCATTGATTTTTTTTGCAATTTTCTCATTGAATATTGGTATTTTCGTCGTGGTTTTGTCATTTTGGAATTTATTTAATGAACTTTTCTATTGGAAATATTTCATGAGTTTTTTGGTATAGTCGTTTCTTCATACTCACCGTTTATGGCGACACATGGTGTTTTAAGCAATACATTTGCATTTACTATTTATGTTGCTTATTAAAATGGTGCATCAGAAATCATGCCAAAAATATATATATATCATTATGCTGATGTTTTGGGGATTAATTTATTAAAAGTAAATTAATAATTTGTTTTAAAATTTTCTCATTGGTTGTTGGTATTTTCATTGTGGTTTTGTCATTTTGTAATTTATTTAATTATTGTAATGAACTTTGCTACTGGAAATATTTCATGAGTTTTTTGGTACAAGACACCCATTGTTTCTAGCGATGTGTGGTATTTTAAGCAGTACATTTGCATTTACTATTTGCAAATTTTCATTTATTGTGAGTAGACTAAAGTGTTGGCGTCATTAGTGGCTTATGGTGTGAAGTTTTAAGTCTGTCGAGCAAAGTATTATTTGTGTTGTTTATTCATTTGCTCAAATTGTTTGATGAGACTGAAATATGTGTCTGTTGAGAGGGTTTATATCTATCCACCTCAAATCTGAAGCAATTTTGTCTGTGTTTATTTTTAATAGTTTCAGCTTATAGGATTGTGGGTGATGGATTGTATGCCCTTAGTAATAATATTTTTGTTTGTAAAGTTGCAGTGCTGATAATTTGTTAAATTTGTGATTGTGTTAAAATTCTTGGATTTGTAATCTCTCTTATGTGATTTCATTTTTTTGCTATATTTCAAGAATGATTGTCACATCAGCTTTGGTAATATGGAAGGGACTAATGTGCTTTACTAGTAGCGAATTGTCAGTTGTGGTTGTTCTTTCTGGAGGCATGGAACTTAGATTTAAAAGAGTGAGTTTTAAATCTACAAAGTCTCAAATGGGCATCTCGGTTTTGCACTTTTTAAATGTATTTGTGCACTCCTTTAGTTTTCTTGACAGTTGATAATACAAGACAGGGGTATCTATCTGATCAAGGACGAAGGTAGTGATGCTTTTGAGATTTTTTCATACAAATTTTCCAAAAATAGTTAAGGGCAAGCACATTATAGACATGACTAGTTGGAAACCGTGTTTTTTATTGCTCAATGAAAGGAAATTTCTCTGTATTTTCATTTATTTGCTTGGTTTTTGTATCTGCACATCAAAGAAATCAAGAAAGACACACAACTTGTTGATTGCTATATTTTTAAAGGTGTATGCTTTTGGGTTAGTAATCCTTAAATTTCACATTACATGATGTATGGAATAGATTTAAAATCTCACATAAAAAATGAACCCTTTTTGTATGTAGCTAAAGAACTTACATTCTTCATTTTTATAATCTTCTCTAGTTTTCCATGCAGTTCAACATGTAGTTATCATTCTCCAAGGTCTACCCGGTGTTAGTCAATTTGAGTGTTTTAGAGCAGAGTCATTTGAGAACATGATCAAAGGTGTAAGTTATAATAACATACTCAATTAATTAATTCATAAGTTGTTTTAGGGTCCTTTCCAATAACACTTTTGTATGATTCATTTTTGTATCATTAGTAATATTAAGTGTAGGAGGATTGTTGAAAGAGAATTTGGATGTACTCACAGGACTTGCATGCCAATAAACATGTCAATTATATTGCATGGTTATGAATTTTTTTATTTTATTAAAATTTATTCTTATTTTTATCTCCTAGTTAGTTAAAAGTAAAAGCTTTAGTCTTATAACCATGTATCATCATCCAAATCCTTTAATCAGGGATTACTATGGAATTGCTAACTACCTTCATTTGCAGCACATACAATTGATTTTAGGCCAACACACACCCTATTTTTTGATCTACATAGCTGCTTGAAGCTATTAATATGGAAATCATTTATTTTATTTCCATGTATGCCCCATCATGGAACAAAGGGAATGACATGTAACAAATACTAAACAATTGAATAATTTTAAAAAATATATATTTAATTACTACATGTGAATATTAACCTAACATGAACGTTCTCAGGATTCCACAACAATGCTAGACTAAAGTAAAACAATAAATATAACACATCAAGAACAATAAACAAGATCATGAGAGTAAATCATAAAAATATTACATTACATCAAGAGTTACATTACAAGTATATTTGCAATAAGCTAGATTGTGACAAATCTCGATACATCACAAGTAACAATACAATGAAACCTCATGTAACTTCATGAGTGTGTACAAAATAGAATATGAACAAGAATAGTTGATGACCAAATCCACAAGCTAGTCTGATGAACAACTCCATGAGTGATGTGTACCCAGGATCCTGCCAAGAACAAGCATGTCTCGAACAATATAACCTACAGGGGACCCAATGGAAGAAATGGCACGTTCCTCCCAACCGTGTGGAACTCAAAAGCCCACCCCTCATGCTAGGAGATAGAACAGGTCCTCAAGTCAAAACAAACAACAACAAGAAACATCACACAAAACATGGTCGACACACATGATATCACAATGACAACACAGCTATCATACTCCAAGTACATTAATTAAATTTTTCACTTAATTACCAACTTGTGAGAGGTTACCCATGCAACTACTTTAGGGTCCGAGCCCTAACGAAAGCCACTCCTTCTATGGTACGACTTCTCTAAATTTCAAAACAATAACACCAACATGCATACAAGAGAAAACTTGTTTCCACAAAGACCCAAAGTCATCAAAACCATAAAATAACATTAAATATCTCAATAGGAACCACAAAACATGCATGTCCCACGTTTTCACATTTGAAACAATATAAGAACAACCATAAAGCTAGCCATGACTTCAAACAAAACTACTGTTTAAAACGCCCGAAAGATGACAATGTAGTAACATAGTTTTATACACAAGAAGAATAGACTTCTAATGATAAATCATTTCAAAACTATTTCATATTATGTTGAATGCAATTCAATAAATATAAAATTATTCTTTACACTCCAATTTGACATTGCACACACACTTTGAACAAATAATTTTTCCATTCTAATATTAATAATCATAAAATGGTATATTACTTTTGACGTATCCACCGACAATTTATTAATAATCTAATTTCCATAATAAAACATGACTTCTAACTTTATTTGTAATAACATTATATATAATTACTCTTTCATTTCAATAAAGATTATTTAATAATAAAAAAATAGAATTTTAAATATTCTAAGCTCTTTAATAACATTGGAATAAAATCTATCTTCTGCATATATCGTCCCTATTATTTGACTAAAGAAACACTAACCTTAAATTATAAACTAAGATATATGCAAACTAAAGTTTCTAGAATAATTCAAACGGTATCAATGGATAAAACATACACTGCCATCACCAAATTATCTAATTAAATAAGAATATAATTAAGCATGAGTTTACATTAAATGTCACGTGATATAGTTTTCAACCCAAATTTCGACAGTTTCATGCAATATATATACAATTCCCTTACCCATTCATTCCAATCAACATGGTACAAAGTCTCACCGCCCAAACTAAGAGTTACAAAATTCAATAAATAGTGAGCACCTGTGGCGAAGTTGGTGTAAATTTCCCCTTCCATTAACATGCATGCAGAGGCTTCCTAATCCTTGGTGGAGAAATTAAGCAACATGAAGAGACTTTGTAAAGAAAAGATCAAAGAGTGGAAGTTGAGATTCAAACTAGACCATACGAAACACACAAGCAAAGTGTAATCAGACACAATAGAGATACATAAGGAAACTAACAGGCTACAATGAAAGTCAAAGGAAAGGATACTCATGATGCAAGTAACCTTCAGCGAACAAGATAAAAATGAATGACACTCACACAAATGCAAGCTTGCCTGAGGTTAACAAATTCAAACAAAGATTCTACAGACTATTCTTAGGTTTCCATATGAGTTTATTGAGAGAACAGGGACTATAACCAACTGATTACCAGCGAACCCTCCCACGAGGATTCACCATCCACTGAAGAATAAGAAAGAGAATAATTTACAAGACATCAAGCCATCACATGCAAAAATATTAAAATCTATGAAATCCAAGCAAAAGATTGAGGAGGTTAAAGCAACCGACGCATGTAGTCTTAAGGCACACAAGATTGCAACAAAGAATCATGAGTACACTAAATATTGAGCAATGGGAAATTAAACAGGCGTGAGCAATATTATGACAGCCGATGGGCATTCAAAGAAATCCCAAAACAAAGATTGTGAGATATATATAAATATATAGTTGGCTCGTCTATAGCGAGTAAGAGTGAGATACATAACCTGACCAAAGGTGAGATTACAAAACAACCCAATGACCATAAGATGATTCAATTTACATAGTTCGCAACCAATTGAGTTTTTCTTTATAATGAACCATAATTCTACCGAAGAAACCAAGCATATGACTCATGCACGATAGGTGAAAGGCAACCAGGAACAAGTTTCCAACATTGACAATAACCAATAGAGAGGATGCAAATAGAAGTAGGGATAAACACTAATCTATACATCCAGCTATGGCCAAGCATAGATGCAATGATAGTTGACAAGCTAAAGGAAAAGAAATACCAACGCATAAGGGTTAAATGATAGTTGATATGCTCGAATAGAAGACATAACAAAATCCCTCTATGATTAACTCAGTGTATTGAGAGAGAAATACAATATTTTCATTCACGAGCAAGGTAAACACAAAAATGAGGGAGAATTTGAAAATAATACATGTAAGTTTTAAGAAAATAATGATCTCCTGAGCACAAACACGACAAGCAAGATTCATATGTACATGCGAAAAATGAATATGTCGATCGAGTCCAAGTGCAAGTAATCACGATGGGAGCTCTATGCATAGGAAGAACAAGAAACCAATATGCTACAGAGGAACAATCATGAAGATGAATAGAAATAGAGGGGAACGAAGCATGCACAAAAGCATGAAAGCATGCATATGCGATAAAAAATATGAGAACCACTTATACTGAAGGTTCTTTAAATAACACAAGTAATAACCATGATTACCATAATCTAATGTAAGACAATCATAAAGATTTTGTGAATTTATGTCAAACTACTACTTTTCGATGTGGATTTCATTTTTAATTGTTGGTGTAAGTAACAATAAAGTGCAAACAAAATTTTAAAGAAGAAAACCTGGAATAAATTTCCCTGAATTCGAAGAACGTATGAGCTCAACCCAAATTGTTTAAGCAATGAATCCTCCTTCATTGCAACCAACCTTCTGATCTTTCCCAAAATTTTCCTCAATATTTTTCTTTTACCAAACCCCAGAAAAATTCACAGACAAGATTTTTCCCGTGAAGATCCATAATTCTTCTTTCTTTCGAAAATCAATTCCCGTGTAAAATTAATCCCTTTTCTATGTTATATCATTCTCCTCAAATACAATGCAATCAATCACTTAACTCTTTGTTTGCATGCAAATCATCCTTCAGTTAAACTTTTCAAACAACTTGATCAAAGAAGATATTTTGCAACTTAAATCACAACTGACTATTTTAGTTTTCAAAAACATCAATGTTGTACATACATATCAATTACACATAATTGTTTTAGCACAAATAATATATTTTTAATAATTCACAATTAATTCCTCAATATTCTAAAATAAGATTTTAAATTTAAACATTGCAATTAATCAATAATCAACATTACCATTAATTTAAATCATTAAAAAATCTAAACAAAACATTATGAAGATAGGACAACATGATACGACCAACAACGAACAATATGAATTGAACGAATGACAAAAAGACATATGGGTAACAAGTTGATACTCGTTCTTTCCAGAACAAAGGCTCATGACAAAGGACAAGACTATCTCCCTTCAATGAATTCTATTGGGCCATGGCACGCTCATACCTAACGAAGCAGGTGGAGTCGATGCCTGTACCTGAAAGGTGCATCAAAATGCACGGTCAACCGAAACAACATATATAACAGAAAACATTCTGTGAAGAAGAATCACAGTTTAGCAGGGCACTCACGGATGAGTACTGCTAAACCATCTCCTTCACCGAACTGACGTAAGACATAGCATCTAAAATCAATCACATCATAGTACCCTCATAAATATTACAGAACATCATATGTCATAATAATAATGTCATCTTACAAAAGTAAACATAGCATCATGAAGTAAAGAGTATCATCAATAGAGTTTCACAACTGATCATGTACTCCATGGGGTGATCTCGCAAAGCTGGTTTACAATTTCTGAGAGGAACTGATTTTTGCTGAAATCACATATTTTTAGAAAATATAATGATTTAAGCCTTTAAAATTTCCATTTTAAGCATTCCAATTGAAGAGGGTTTGATCAAACCACCTTAGATCAAACCCCCTTGGATAGAACCTCACTAGTTTTAAACCATACCTATAAATGAGTCTCCTTTACACCTATCAAAATGCTGATAAAAAGTCACTTTTGATTTACCTTTTGGGGGATCAAATGAATTCATTTAAAATTTATTTCAAATGATTATGATAGTCCTCAAAATGAGCTATCCCACAATATAATTTTTATATGTTTTGGTTTTATTATGAATGTGTTTTTTTAGTTTTATTAAACATAGGTTTTTCACCGAAAATCAAGCTCTTTGTTTTGCACATGTGTAAAATAGAAAATTATCAAAATATATATTTTTAAAATATGTTTGTGTTGGGTATTGATGTCCTTGATCCATTAAAAAGAAAATATTGAATTTCAATACATACAGAAAAAGTTATGTTGTATACAGTCCACCTATATCTGAATTGCAATTGGTTTGACTGCGAAACTCTATTAAGAAACAAATATTCAATAAAAAACTATGATACCAAATGAAAATGCTAGATATAATAGTTAAAAATCTAAATTCGAAAAAATTATAATTTTATCCTTCATACAAAAAAAAATATGTTGTATGTATGATGAGCGTCACTTTTTTAAAATGTTGTTTTATGAAAAAAACTTGTTTTCATGGGATATGGAAAAAGAAGTGAAATCTTATTCCAAAAATTTTGAAAAAATATTTTTAGAATCTACAAACAAAATGTGATGAGACTCTAGTTTTCATCATCTTCAATTTCCTCACAGTTTAGCTGCTATAGGTGCCCGAATGTGAAGATTTAGTTAAAAATAATAATTTTAGTGTCCAGTTTGGCCAAAAATTGTAAACCACTATTGTGGGATCACCCCATGACATAATGCATCCAAGTGACATAGTCTCAAGCAACTATCAACTAAAAACAACTCAAAACAACTAAAATAGCAATGACATCAGGAGGGTCACTACATCCTCGCCCCCTAGGGTAAGACTTACTCCTGGAAGCCTGCAAATACCCCTAGTACAAACTCCATATAGTCAAACATAATCAAGGGTTCCAATACTGAACCACTCCATACCTCAACATAAAAACATTAGCAACCCGTGAAATAATCAATCCAACCAGGTACACTGTCAATCCATACAAACCAACATGGTGAAGCAACCACCAACCAAGTCTCCAAAAACACATACCCATGATTTAACTTATATTTTTCACATACACACCAATACACATCACCAGAAATCACAACACAAGGCCACACATGGGTCCC
Source organism: Sequoiadendron giganteum (assembly GCA_007115665.2). NCBI lineage: Eukaryota > Viridiplantae > Streptophyta > Pinopsida > Cupressales > Cupressaceae > Sequoiadendron > Sequoiadendron giganteum. The sequence goes on along the minus strand of CM021100.1, from coordinate 834,799,057 downwards.
TCTGGACATCGAAAAGCAACATACTAATCCATGATACAAGAATCCATGAACCAAGAGCCAATATCTATCTCACATAATCCATACATCACAATCAGTGGCTTGATGGTGTTAGGCCACACATAATGTGAGATCATCCAAGAAAGACCATAATGATCTGTCTCTTGATGTGTAAGGTGATTAGCCTCCAAGAGATAGTCATCACACATAGGTGAGTAGTGGGTCTTAGTTGCATAACAGCCTTACATACCCCCATCCTCAAGGTTCCCTACGTCTACTTCCTCGTATACACTCACCAAGTCTGCCTCATACATCCTTGGAGAGGATTCACATTACGACACATTTCCGGCATTAAGACAATAAAGATAAACTAGCTTAGCCACCAAGGTCATAAAGAAGAGCAAATTAAAGTTCCATTTCAACAATAAGGAAATAAATGTTCATAATTTCAACACTAATTCAAATATATAACCACTAGGGTTATAAGTAAATAAGATCACAAGTCATGGCTAAACCTTCACAATCAAATATAAACAAAGTGTTGGCATTCACAATTAATAGAAAAATCACCAATAACCAAAAATAAAGTTCACAATCTTTAAAATTGCACTTTACTTGGCACTGTGTGACTAGATACTAGCCACCAAATGAGGAAAGAGGAAACAATGTTTGACTAGAATAATAATAGCCCTCATGTGGTGTGGAGTGAGCACGCCATCCACATGACTTAGAGTGCTCCTCGGCTACACCCTGCATCGCGTCGTCATGCAACATGGTCATACGCCAACCGGAGAAGGCACGCACTATCGTATGTTGCATGGCGGTGTGTATGTGGCTCCACGGAAGTAGGCATGCACAGAACACACCCTACATAGCGATACCTTGTGGAAAAGGCACACACAAGTACTCATCGTAGCCAAAGGTATACATGGCTAGGACATACTCATATGCTATCTGGCCAAAGACTGTCGAAGCAACCATGAGTATCCCTCTACAAGTGTTTGAGGCCCCATAATGCTCATCGCACAAGTAGGCTAACAAAGACAAACTCATAATGCGCCTTCACGTCAGCACGTGGCATCATGTAACACAACATCATCACCATCACTATGTCGGAACATCAGTGGGGTGTGGTATCGTATTGCATCATATCGGAACACGTGCAAATATAGTATATCACAGCATCATCACCAACACTATGTCAGAACATCAGTGTGGTGTGACATCATATCTATTACATCATGTCGGAACATGTGCAGATACACTAAATATATAATGCAAAACGATAATATCAATATGGGGCTATTGAGCTTCACCTCTTATACGAATGAGGTTTACTCAATAATGCCAAATCAACGTTTCTATGGACGGCCAGGCATTAACAAACAAACCTATGATGTTGTACTCAAATCTATGGAGATTGGGATAACACTTATGGATCAAGCATTATGATCCATCATAAGGGAAAGTAGTGGGTATGTCTCCTCGAGATGGTTGAGCTGAGATGCTCAACACCGCAATATGCGTATGCTACACACTCCACCCAAGGAACTTGTGGCTATCCCTTCACGGATTGAGGGTCTAGAGAACCAAAAGAAAAAGAATCTATGAAACTATCTTTTAGTTACTCATATATATAAGTTTCAACTTCACATGGGTTGGCCCTCAATCGAGTAACAAACATGCAAACACACATAATGGTATGATTAATCCCACACCAAAATGCAACTCTTTTTCCTCAAGGATGGGTACCAAGTATCACCATCACATGGATACACAAAGCAAGTACGGGGTATTCACAACACTCAAACAAAACACAGTTACTAGTTCCTTACATTTACAAGGGGTACAACTACATACATAATCTCATAGGAACATTCAATTCCATAACCCATGGGATACATATCATTACATTCCATCCATAACCTTTTATTAGGTTTCTTTCACGCTACTCTTTTCCACATAGTACGTCATGCTAAAGTAAAATCCATGAACACATGATCACTTAACAATTCCACTAACAGATTCACATAGACAACATAGTGGAATCAATTATACCCAGAGTACCCAATGTATGAAGCTGGGGCTTTGATACCAAGCTGTAACGCCCCATCGTGGAACCAAGGGAGCGACATGTAACAAATGCTAAACAACCGAATAATTTATTTTTTAAAAACATTTAACTGCTACATGTGAATATTAACCTAACATGAACATTCCTGGGATTCCACAACAATGCTACTAAAGTAAAACAATAAATATAACACATCAAGAACCATAAACAAGATCATGAAAGTAAATCATAAAAAGATTACGTTACATCAAGAGTTACATTACAAGTATATTTACAATAAGTGAGTTTGTGAAAAATCTCGATACATCACAAGTAACAATACAATAAAACCTCATGTAACTTCATGAGTGTGTACAAAATAGAATATGAACAACAATAGTTGACGACCAAATCCACAAGCTCATCCGACAAACAACTTCGTGAATGATGTGTACCCAGGATCCTGCCAAGAACAAGCATGTCTCGAACAATATCACATGCAAGGGACCCAATGGAAGAAATGGCACGTTCCTCCCAAATGTGTGGAACTCGAAAGCCCACCCCCCATACTAGGAGATATAATAGGTCCTCAAGTCAAAACAAACAACAAGAAGAAATATCACACAAAACATGGTCGACACACATGACATCACAATGACAACACAACTGTCATACTCCAAGTACATTAATTAAAGTTTTCACTTAATTACAAACTTCCTAGAGGTTACCTATGCAACGACTTCCGGATCCAGCCCCTAATGGAAGTCACTCCTTCTATGGTACGACTTCTCAAAATGTCAAAGCAATAACGCCAACATGCATACAAGAGAAAACTTATTTGCACAAAGACCCAGAGTCATCAGAACCATACAATAACATTAAATATCTCAATAGGAACCACAAAACATGCATGGCCCATGTTTTCACATTTGAAATAGTATGAGAACAACCATAAGCTAGCCATGACTTCAAACAAAACTACTGTTTAAAACCCTCGAAAGATGACAATGTAGTAACATAGTTTTATACACAAGAAGAATAGACTTCTAATGATAAATCATTTCAAAACTATTCCATATTATGTTGAATGCAATTCAATAAATATAAAATTATTCTTTAGACTCCAATTTGACATTGCACACACTTTGAACAAATAATATTTCTATTCTAATATTAATAATCATAAAATGGTATATTACTTTTGACATATCCAACGACTATTTATTAATAATCTAATTTCCACAATAAAACACGACTTCTAACTTTATTTGTAATAACATTATATAATTACTCTTTCATTTCAATAAAGATTATTTAATATAAAAAACAAAAACAAAAAATATTCTAAGCACTTTAATAACATTGGAAGCAAATCTATCTTCCACATATATCGTCCCTATTATTTGACTAAAAGAAACACTAACCTTAAATTATAAACTAAGATATATACAAAATAAAGTTTCTAGAATAATTCGAATAGTATCAATGGATAAACCATACACTGCCATCACTGAATTATCTAATTACATAAGAATACAATTAAGCATGAGTTTACATTAAATGTCATGTGATATAGTTTTCAACCCAACTTTCGGTCCAGTTTCATGCAATATATATACAATTCCCTTACCCATTCATTCCAATCAACAGGGTACAAACCGTTGCCGCCCAAACTAAGAGTTAAAAAAGTCAATAAATAGTGAGCACATGCGGTGAAGTTGGTGTAAACTTGCCCTTCCATTAACATGCATGCATAGGCTTCCTAATCCCTGACAGAGAAATTAAGCAACATGAAGAGACCATGTACAGAAAAGATCAGAGAGTGGAGGTCGAGATTCAAACCAAACCATACGAAACACAAGCAAAGCGTAATCAAACACAATAGAGATACATAAAGAAACTAACAAGCTGCACTGAAAGTCAAAGGAAAAGATACTGATGATGCAAGTAACCTTCAGCGAACAAGATAAAAATGAACGACACTCACACAAATGCAAGCTTGCCTAAGGTTAACAAATTCAAACGAAGATTCTACAGACTATTCTTAGGTTTCCATACGAGTTTATTGAGAGAACAGGGACTATAGCCAACTGATAACCAGTGAACCCTCCCACAAGGATTCACCATCTGCTGAAGAATAAGAGAGAGAACAATTTACAAGACATCAAGCCATCGCATGCAAAAATATGAAAATATATGAAATCCAAGCAAAAGATTCAGGAGGTTAAAGAAATTGACGCATTCAGGCATGCAAGATTGCAACAGAGAATCATGAGTATGCTAAATATTGAGCAACAGGAAATTAAATAGGCGTGAGCAAGATTATGACAGTCGATGGGAATTCAAAGAAAGTCCAAAACAAAGATCGTGAGATATATATAAATATATAGCCGGCTCATCTATAGTGAGTAAGAGTGAGATACAAAACCTGACCAAAGACGAGATTACAAAACAACCCAATGACCATAAGATGATTCAATTTACATAGTTCGCAGTCGACTGATTTTTTTTAATAATGAACTAGAATTCTACCGAAGAAACCAAGCATATGACTCGTGCGCGAGAGGTGAAAGGCAACCAGGAACGAGTTTCCAACATTGACAATAATGAATAGAGAGGATACAAATAGAAATAGGGAGAAACACTAATCTATACATCCAACTATCATCAAGAATAAATGCTATGACAGTTGACAAGCTAAAGGAAAAGAAATACCAATGCATAAGGGTTAAATGATAGTTGATATGCTCGAATAGAAGATAGAACAAAATCCCTCTATGATTGATTCAACGTATTGAGAGAGAAATACAGGATTTTCATTCACGAGCAAGGTAAACTCGAAAAAGAGGGAGAATTTCAAAATAATACATGTAAGTTTTAAGAAAACAATGATCTCCTGAGTACAAACACGACAAGCAAGATTCATATACATGCGGAAAATGAATATGTTGACTGAGTCCTAGTGTAACTAGTAATCATGATGGGAGCTCTATGCGTAGGAAGAACAAGAAACCATTACGCTACAGAGGAACAATCATGAAGACGAACATAAACAGAGGGAAACAAAGCATGAACAGAAGCATGAAAGCATGCATATGCAATAAAAATTACGAGAACCACTTATACTAAAGGTTCTTTAACCAACACAAGTAATAACCATGATTACCATAATCTAATGTAAGATAATCGTAAAGATTTTGTGAATTTATTTCAAACTACTGGTTTTCGATGTGGATTTCATTTTTAATTGTTTGTTTAAGTAACAATAAAGTGCAAACAAAAGTTTAAAGAAGAAAACCTAGAATAAATTTCCCCGAATTCGAAGAATGTCCAAGCTCAACCCAAATTGTTAAAGCAACGAATCCTCCTTCGTTCCAACAGCCTTCTAACCTTTCCCAAACTTTTTCGGGCATGTGCAAGATCATCATAGAAAAAGCAGGCCCTTAAGTGGCAATAAAATTCAGAAAAATCAGAGTTAGGCAACTTGAGGTAAAAATTTGAATAAGGTAACTATATTATTTCAAAAATATGTAAGAATAGAATTTGTTGCAAATTGATTGTAGTTTCTAAACTACTAGGTTTATTTTTATTTTTAATAAATCTATTTGGTGAAAATTTGAAATTTCAATGCAGTAGTACTTAAATTTCAAGGAAAAAATAAGAAGTAGGTATCTGTCTGACCACCCTAACCACAATAAAATGATAATATTTTTTGATAATATTTTATATATAATTAGACGACTCATGTCCCGATGTGATGCATATTTTTGTAATTTATTTCCAAGTAAATAATTAATTATGATTTTTTTATTACAAATTAAAAAAAAAAACTCGTACGTCTGACCACCTTAACTTGGTCAAAACTTCATAAAATTCATTTTTTTTTTTTTAAATCCTATAGTATGTAAAGCATATAATGTGACGCATGTTTCAGATTCAAAAAATGTGATACCCTTTGAAACTTATAGATTTTTTTCAATCAGCCTATCAATCAAGACTTTAGTCATAATTCAAATAGAAAATGAATAATAATTATTTATTAAATTCAAAATAAAGCCTAATTTATATTGGTGGAAAGCTAAGAATCTCCTTTAAAAACCCTTTTTGTTTCATCAATTTTGGGTAAAAAAAAAGTCATCAACCACATGGGCCATCATATCACTGACATATCACCACTTTTTGGCCCATCATGATTCTGCACATACCCTTCCCCAATATTTTTCTTTTACCAAACCTCAAAAAAATTCACACAGAAGATTTTTTCCATGAAGATCCATAATTCTTCTTTCTTTCGAAAATCAATTCTCGTGTAAAATTAATCCCTTTTCTATGTTATATCATTCTCCTCAAATACAATGCAATCAATCACTTAACTCTTTGTTTGCATGCAAATCATCCTTTAGTTAAACTTTTCAAACAACTTGATCAAAGAAGATATTTTACAACTTAAATGGCAACTGACTATTTTAGTTTTCGAAAACATCAAAATTGTACATACATATCAATTACACATAATTTTTTTAGCACAAATAATATATTTTTAATAATTCACAATTAATTCCTCAATATTATAAAATAAGCTTTTAAATTTAAACATTGCAATTAATTATTAATCAACATTACGATTAATTTAAATCATTAAATAATCTAAACAAAACATTATGAAGACATGACAACATGAGATGACCAACAATGAACAATACGACAAATGAATGACAACAAGACATATGGGTAACGAGTTGATACTCGTTCTTTCTAGAACGAAGGCTCTTGACAGAGGACAAGACTATCTCCCTCCAATGAATTCCATTGGGCCATGGCACGCTCAGACCTAATGAAGCAGGTGGAGTCGATGCCTGTACCTAAAATTTGCATCAAACTACACAGTCAATTGAAACAACATATATAACAAAAACATTCCGTGAAGAAGAATCACAACGTAGCAAGGCACTCACGGATGAGTACTGCTAAATCATCTCCTTCACCGAACTGACATAAGACATAGCATCTAAAATCAATCGCATCATAGTACCCTCATAAACATTACAGAACATCATATGCCATCATAATAATGTCATCTCAGGAAAGTAAACAAAGCATCATGAAGTAAAGTGTATCATCAACAGAGTTTCACAACTGATCATGTAATCCATGACATAATGCATCCAAGTGACATAGTCTCAAACAACTATCAACTAACAGCAACTCAAAACAACTGAAATAGCAATGACATCAGGAGGGTCACTACATTCCACACATGTAAAACAATCTTCCTTTTGAAATGCTTTATAGATAAGGAGAATATGACCCCTTTTTTAGAATTTGTGTGCTCGATTATTTTCTTCATAATTCTAGTAGAATGAAGGGAAGGATTTACTTTCTTAAATTCGGGAAGGAATGTTGACACTAATATTCCCGTTGTGGACTGCAGGTGCAACTTCTAGTTTTGTTATAAATGTGGATTAGAATGGAAGAATGCTAGAGTACCATGTACATGCCCTGGGTGGGCAAAAGACGATGCAAAAGAATAAGTTGTGTAGGGTATCTTATTTTTCTTTTAAGATCTGTAACCTGATAATATGAGAAATTTTGTAAGTAATATTCAAAGAAAGCTAGTTTTGTTACTTGTTTGCATTACATTCATGTTGGCAAGAGAGAATTATAAATTTCTAAGGACAACAACAGTTAATCGACTATTATGTCAATTTGTTATATACAAAAATACTACACCATTATGTTACCAATAGTTGCATTTTGTTTGCATGGCATTAACATGACAAATTGAAAGTGTAATTGAAATCAATTACACAAATTTTAAAATTGGGAAAAACCTGCCAAAATAAAAAAATGTTCAAATATTCACAAAAATATGGAAAAATAACTTTTGTTGTTACCTCATGTCAAGTATATTACATAGAAATAGAAACAAACACAAGACTTTGGGTTAGTTTAAAAAATGGGTTAGAACTAAGGTTTAATGTTTAAACTTGAAAGTTTAAAGTCTAAACCCCAATGGTTAGGGTTTAATTACAACATTAAACCATAACTGTTAGTGTTTAATGTTAAAATCTAAATTTTAGAGTTTCAAGTTTAAAACTTAAATCTTGATTTAAAAGCATTATAAACTTTAAACTTGAACAAAAATGAATGTCGTTATGGGCCTTTTGTGTATCACTCTAAAGGTTAGAAGGAACTTTGAAAACTAAAAGCAGCAAAGGATGAGTGTGCACTAATTTTCGGATTTTGAATCCTTTAAAGCCATTGTTCACTTTTGCTCTGAATTTTTTTATTATGGAATGAAAAAATATTAAACTGAAGGATACATGTAAAAATTGGCATTTATAGGCATACAGAGGAAGGTTTTTTTTCAAATTCCAAAATAACCCATGAATATCTTGAGGGTTATTGATTAACTAGTAGTTTATTGGCAGTTTAAAAGAAAAAGGAAAAATGTCAGCCTTTCAACTAAGAGACTGGTTTTCAGGAAAAACAACCCAACTATTTGAACAAGCAGAGTTTAGGAGCTAGGCCATGAGTAACAGTGAATAACAACTTGTCTTTCTTGTCATTTGCTTCTATACTGTAAACTTCAAGTAAAAGTACCATCTTAGGGTAATGTTAGGCAGTAATTTTATGGTTCTTGTTCCATAGATTGTGATTCTTATTGGAAGGTAGTAATCTGACTTTTCAAAGTAGAGTGTCTTTATGGAAGCGAGTTGCAGTGTGCAAATAGGTTTGGGATCTTTTAAAGCAAATCTCATGTTCCTTGTGTTCCTCAAATCATCTATGCATCATCCACTAATTATGTTCAGTTATTGAGCCTCCCATATAAATTATGCAGAGAAAATGACCTAAAGATGGAAAAAAATTGAAGGTAATCTAGTCGTGGGCTGCTTTATTTGGTGTGGGTGTGATAACTTGTAACACCATATTGCAGTGTGGGATTGAATTTGGGGTGCACATTTTCACCCCATATTCATTATTCCACTAATTGTTTGCTCATATTTCAGCGCTTCATAACATCGAAAATGTCTTCTGAGTTATGTGAAACCTTATTGCATCTTAAGGATTTGGTCTCTTTGTTTATGAATGCGCCCCCTTTATCATTATACCACAAACCAATTTGTTCCACGGGACACTAAAATTCATCGTCATCATCACTAAACAAGTCATTTTTTTTGCAATTGTGACTTGTTGCAGTATACTAATATAGCTTGTGATTAGCAACAGAATATTTCAAACATAATGTAAACTCAATATTTCTTCTTTCTTAAAAGTAAAAGCCATTGGGGTCAAGTAGATCATATATATACAGTTAAATCCCATGTAAACTTTTGAGCTGTTTTGCATGGTAAGGCGGAGCTTTTGAGTTTTCTCAAGGCTCATGTAAGAGAAGGATTAGTGATCTTTTCTTGCAACAGCGCTGGAAGAATTTTGAGGCTTTCCTATGGTAATATGAGTTTTCTTAAAGGCCCATGGAACAAAAGGATTAGTAATTAATATTCCCTTACAACAACTCTAGAAGAATCTTGAGTCTTTCCTATGCTAATTGTCAATTGACTTTTACAGTCTTGAGGATTCTGTTAGTTTGTTAGCTTGGACAGCTGTTCGTCCATTTGCTAGGATTAGATAATAGTTATTTTATTGTTGAGATGTGATAATTATTATTTAATTATTGATTTCTTTTAGTGACACCTTGCAACCAAATTTGTTGTGGTTGGTAAGTTGTTATTTATCTCAGTCGTCGATTGAGAATCGATCTTGGCTGTTGGTTTTCCAATGAGAGGAGTATAAAAAGGCGTCATTGGGCATATGGAGAACATAGAAGTTTTTGTAGAAGCATTTTCAGTGCTAGCAAATGAGTTTGTGAGTTTGCAGTGATAGCAAACAGTCTTGCAGTGTTAGCAAGGGTGCAGTGATAGTGTTGGGGATAGCAGCGGGGGAATATCAGTGGGAAGTTGGGAGATTGTCAGAGTTCTGCCAGTAAGAGGCAAGGAATCTTTGTATCTCTTAATTTGCTGAAGTTAATATAATTCCTCATCTGTAGAACTGGTTTTCCCTTTGGGGTTTTTTCAGGGACAATTTTTTCAAAAATATTGTGTTCATTGTGTTACACATTTCTTTCCTTTGTTTTTTATTAGTGAAGTTGCAGTTGTGTTATTTTTCGATATTAGCTGTGAATTAGTTTTCAGTAGTTAAATAATCTTTTAAGATAGGAGATTAATAATCAGTGACTACAATAGGAATTTTCACATGGTATCAGAGCTGTGTTAAGGGTAGAAAAGGTTTGCCCTAGGAAAGAAATTGAGGGTTTCTATAACCTAGTTTGATCTTTTAAATTATTATTGATTTTATCCTTTGAGATGGCTTCAGCTAGTTTGAGAGATTAGGACAGATTAGATGGTGCCTCGAATTTTGGTGTCTGGAAGGCCAAACTTTCTTTATTGTTGGAAGAGAATGGTATCAAGGATTATGTTACCACTGTTGTAGCTGTACCTACAGACGCAACACAACTCGTAGCATACAAAAAAGAGGATGCCAAGGTGAGGAGGATTATCCTTGATGGTGTTAAGGATCATATTGTTCTGCATATCTCCGAGTTAGATATGGCGAATAAGATGTGGGATGCCATTATGAAACTGTACCAGAATGCTACCACTAATAAGAAGCTGATTCTCAAAGAAAAGTTGAGGAATACCCGAATGAACAAGGGAGAAGATGTTACAAGTTACCTCACCAGACTTAGACTTGTCAAGGATGAGTTAGCAGCTGTTGGAGATAAGCCAGAAGATGATGAGCTAGTAAGGATAGCCTTAAATGGGTTTACTAAGCAATGGGATTTCTTTGTTCAAGTTATTAATGGACGAGACACCCTACTGAGTTGGGATCGACTGTGGAGTGATTTCACTCAGGAGGAGCTTAGACTAAGTCTTGTCAATGGAGCCAACAACAAGAGTCAGAAAAGTGAGGGAGAACAAGAAAACGTTGCCCTAGCGGGAAAAGGGAAAGCAAAGAAGGGATTTAGAAAAGGATCAAATTCTCAAGGTGAGAAGAAGAAGGACCTATCTAAGGTCAAGTGCTTTGGTTGTCACGAGTTTGGCCACTATGTCAGCGATTGCCCACAAAGGAAGAAAGATAAGAAGGGCAAGAACCAAGTGGCGGCTTCAGCAAGTGCAGAGGAGCTCTCTAGTAGATTGGAGGATGAGTTTGCACTCATAGCTTGTATGATTAGCTCAACCTCACGGAGTGTTTGGTATATAGACAGTGGAGCATCATTTCATATGATAGGAGTTAGAGAGTACTTCTCCAGTTACAAGGAGGAGGAAACCAATATCCAGATTTCTATGGGGAACTTGTCCAAGCTCAACCCAGTTGGGAAAGGGACTGTTCAGTTTCAGAGGGAGAATGGAAAGATAGTTCCACTTTATGATGTCTTGCATGTTCCAGGCTTAGGTATGAATCTGATTTCTGTATTTGTTCTTCAGGATAAAGGGTATAATGTACTTTTAGAGGAACACATGTGTTGATTAAACACAAGGATTGGAAATCACCCATAACTCTTGGAGTTAGGAGTGGTCACCTTTATAGGTTACAGTTTGATACTCCTAAGGCACTCATGAGTAGTAGTAATCCTAGAGATCTTGGAGAGCTATGGCATAAGAGGATGGGCCATATTCATCATGGAGCACTTAAATTGCTTCGTGAGACAGTGATAGGTGTTCCAAAGGTGAGCACAGAGCATGATGATGTATGTAAGGGATGTGTGTTGGGGAAGTTTGCGAAAGCATCTTTTCCAAGGAGTGACAATAGATCTAAGGGTGTTCTTGATCTAGTACATTCGGATGTATGTGGACCAATGTCAACAAAGTCTCTCAGAGGATATGAGTACTATGTTACTTTTATTGATGATTTTTCCAGGAAGACCTGGATATACTTCTTGAAGACCAAGGATGAGGTTTTCAGTCACTTCCAAGAGTTCAAGGCTCTTGTGGAGAACTCGATAGGAAGGAAGATAAAGGTTCTTCGGTCAGACAATGGAGGCGAGTACAAAGGAAATGTCTTCCAGGATTTCTGTACTAGAGAAGGAATCAAGAGAGTGGACTATTCCTTACAATCCACAGCAGAATGGAGTTGCTGAGAGGAAGAACCGTTCTATATTGGAGGCAGCAAGGGCTATGCTACATGACCAGGACATGCTGCGTTACCTATGGGCAGAGGCGTGTAGTACTGCAGTTTACATTCAGAACAGGGTTCCACACAAGGTACTAGGGAAGATGACACCAGAGGAAGCTTTCACAGGGAAAAAGCCAGATGTTGGTCACTTCAGGATATTTGGGAGTTTGGCATATATTCATATTCCAGGAGATACATGTACCAAGTTAGATCAGACTACAGAGAAGGGGTACCTTGTTGGGTATAGTGAAACTTCAAAGGCATTTAGGATTTTTATTCCAGGGACCAGAAGAATTATTGTTAGACGTGATGTCAAGTTCATGGAGGACAAGGCGTTTAGAAGGTCCAGAGATTTGCTAGCAGATGATCAGAGTGAGCAGCCAACAAAAGCTCTAAGTCCAAGTCAAGGGCAACAAAGCTCAAGTACTGTTACTAGTACAATCATAGACTCAGGTAGTGAAGATTCACAGAGTATGGAGCAACTGGTGCAATAGGATATGCATCTAGAATATATAGAGGTTGATATTTCATCCTCTACAGTTGGCAGCAAGAACAGTGAGGTTCAAGACACACAAAGGGATACTCAGGAGTCTGTGGGAGCTCCTAGGAAGAGTACGAGACAAAGGAGAGAACCAACCAAGTTCAATGACTATGTGGCATTAGTCAGCCAGTTGGTAGATAGTGAACCATCCAATTATCTAGAGGCTTCACAACATTAGGTATGGCGAGATGCTATGGTTGAGGAATATACTTCAATAATGCAGAATGATGTGTGGGAGGTAGTGCCTAGACCAACAGATAGGTTAGTAGTTGGATCACGCTGGATCTTCAAGATAAAGCACGGTGCAGATGGTAGCATCGAGAAATACAAGGCAAGGTTTGTGGCCAAGGGGTTCTCTCAGAAGGAGGGAATAGACTATGAGGAGACATTTGCTCCAGTGGCCAGGTATACTTCTATACGAGCTATAATCTCATTTGCAGTGCAGATGGGATGGCAGATCCATCAAATGGATGTCAAGACAGCATTCCTTAATGGTGAATTAAAGGAAGAGGTATACATAGAACAACCAGAAGGCTTTGTAGCACACAACAAAGAGACCCACGTGTGCAGATTGAAGAAAGCCTTGTACGGACTCAAACAGGCTCCTAGAGCGTGGTATGAGCGCATTGATACATACTTGCAGGAAATGGGCTTTGTGAAGAGTGAGGCAGATGCTAACCTCTACTACTTGGTGGTTGGGGTGAGGTTCTCATTCTTGTTCTATATGTAGATGACTTGTTTCTTGCAGGTGCATTAGGGCTCGTAAAGGATTGCAAGAAGGACCTTGCAGAAGAGTTCGAGATGAAGGATTTGGGACTCATGCACTATTTTCTAGGCATGGAGGTGTGGCAGACAGATGGAGAGATTTTCCTTGGTCAAGGGAAATATTGCATTGAAATCTTGAAGAGATTCGAGATGGAGGATTGCAAAGCCATGTCTACACCTATGATCACTAATTGGAGGAAGGTAGATACATCTAACGACAAAGATGTAGATCCCACCTTATACAGGCAGTTAATTGGTTCGCTCATGTATTTGGTCAACACCAGGCCGGATATAGCATTTGCAGTAAACTCTCTTAGTCATTTCATGGTTGAACCAAAGAGAGTGCATTGGACAGCAGCCAAGCATGTGTTGTGTTATTTGCGTGGTAAAGTTGAGTATGGGATCAGATATGTTCGAGGTGAAGGAATCAAGTTGATAGGCTATACTGATGCAGATTGGGTAGGCAGTACAATAGACAAAAGGAGCACTTCAGGGTGTTGTTTCAGTTTAGGATCAGGAGTTGTTTCTTGGTTCAGCAGGAAGCAGAATACATTGCAGCTAGCATGGCAACATGTGAAGCTATATGGCTTCGGAAGTTGCTAGTGGCTTTGTTTGGTCAGAAGGTTGAGACTACTGTGTTACACTGCGACAATCAGAGTTGCATCAAATTGTCTGAGAATCCAGTGTTTCATGATAGGTCTAAACATATAGATATCAGGTATCACTTCATGAGGGATTGTGTACAGCGAGGTATTGTTCAGCTACAATACATACCTACAGAGGAGCAGGTAGCAGACATTCTGACTAAAGCATTGGGGAAGGAAAAATTTATCTTCTTCAGAGATAAGATGGGTGTCATGCAGAACAACTTCCTCGCTAAGAGGGAGTGTTAGTTTGTTAGCTTGGACAGTTGTTCGTCCATTTGCTAGGATTAGATAATAGTTATTTTATTGTTGAGATGTGATAATTATTATTTAATTATTGATTTCTTTTAGTGACACCTTGCAACCAAATTTGTTGTGGTTGGTAAGTTGTTATTTATCTCAACCGTCGATTGAGAATCGATCTTGGCCGTTGGTTTTCCAATGAGAGGAGTATAAAAAGGGGTCATTGGGCATATGGAGAATATAGAAGTTTCTGTAGAAGCATTTGCAGTGCTAGCAAATGAGTTTGTGAGTTTGCAGTGATAGCAAACAGTCTTGCAGTGTTAGCAAGGGCGCAGTGATAGCATTGGAGATAGCAGCGGGGGAATATCAGTGGGAAGTTGGGAGATTGTCGGAGTTCTGCCAGTAAGAGGCAAGGAATCTTTGTATCTCTTAATTTGTTGAAGTTAATATAATTTCTCATCTGTAGAACTGGTTTTCCCTTTGGGGCTTTTCCAGGGACAATTTGTCCGAAAATATTGTGTTCATTGTGTTACACATTTCTTTCCGTTTTTTTTTATTAGTGAAGTTGCAGTTGTGTTATTTTTCGATATTAGCTGTGAATTAGTTTTCAGCAGTTAAATAATCTTTTAAGATAGGAGATTAATAATCAGTGACTGCAATAGGAATTTTCACAGATTCATTTCAACCTTTAACCCAAATTATGGTATTTCTATTTCTTTCAGTGATAGTCATAATTGTTATAGTAGAGTTGCTTTGGTAATTACTGGACTGATAAAATTTGGCTTCCCATTTGGTCTAGTTATTTGTAAATCTGTATATAGTTTTTCTAAGCTATGGTCATTTGGAAAACTAAGGAACTAAGGGATTCAAACCTTTAACTGCATGGATATTTACTAATTTAACTTTCTGAATTGATATAATGATTAAAGAAAAACTCATCCATTTTGCTCAAACTCTTGTTGCTAGAATATTGAGACATGCGAAATGCGAAATGTGAAATGTATATATACACTCGAGCACAAATTGCGCTAACATCTCCTTGTTAAATTCAGTTGGGCATATAGAATGTTTGGTGCACAAAACTTCACCATAATTGAAGCTGGAATTCTAGTCTCAATGGACAGCTCGAAGTACAAGCCATATGATCTACCATTAAAGATAGAAGCTCATCTTGCCAAGAGTTGACAATGGCACGGGCAAGGTTCTGTCATGTGGGAATATACGAAAGTTGGACAATACCTTTATCCTGACTGGGACCCTCATGCTGTTTTGTCCCTTAACAGAGTTTGATTGGTAAAATCTTTTAGATTCTAAATACTTTTCTATCCTTAGTTATATTCCATTGTAATCTCTATTTGTAGTTGTGGTTGCAACAGACACTGGAGAATTTTGTGCCCAACATCATAGAAACTGATGCTGTGAATTGATTTTAAAATAATGACACCCATTTTACCTTCAGAAGTGACTACACCAATGCACACGTCATAGGTCTAAATGCATGTATGTATGGATGTGTAGCCATATATTTCAATTCAATTTATTTTTATTTTAAATCCCATGTGCTAGTGAAGATGTACTCAAATTTAACATGCTTTTAAAGTGAAAATTATTTTTTCTATTTTAAAAAATAGAAATTTTCTTGTGTTTTCAAATTCGGCTATAGAAAATATTTTTTCTATAAAAGTCAAAAGGTGAATAATGTAATCCTTTAATTTTCATATAATATATTTTGTGTTTATTTGCAGATGTAAATTTCTATTCTTATTTTTGTGGATTTAATCCTTGTTCCTTTAATGCTAGCAAAGCAATTACAAGTTACAGGAGACAAGAGAAGAGAAATGAAGCATTACTTTTTCTAGAAATATATTTCTTCTGATTTTCCATGTCCAAGTTTTGAAGTATTTTTTTTGGAACTCGGTAGCATTTTCTGAAAGAGACGTGAGGGTTTATGAAGAGAACTTAAACAAAGACGGCTTTAGGTATTGTTCAGTACCTGCGAATTTTTTTGAGTGCATTGTATGACTACGCGAAGGAATTTAGACAAGACTAGTCATGGGCGTTTGAATGAATTTTATCGTCTTTAGTTGTTCTTTGTGACAGTTTCTTTCACCATTTATTTGCTCTTCCTGCTATTTCTTGTTCTGAAATGAGAATTCATTGCATTCATTTATGGAAACTTGCATTGAAGTAGAATGTCTACTCAGCCAAGTTCATTTCCAGCCTGGAGAGGTGTGAAAAGTTCAAGTTCCTTAAACAATTGGGAATGTCAGAAGGCAGCCCAGCAATCCACTTGGCCGTCAATTCAATAAAAAAACAGAAAATAATTATTATAAGAGATCTTCATTTCTAATATAAATTCTCAACAATTATAATTTAATGAGATTTGAATTTTGATATGAAGAATAACAACGCAACACTTTAATCATCGCACCATATCGCTATTGACAAAATATAATTTTGAAAGAGATTGTCAACTATGAAATTTATTGAAGTATAATAGTTATGATATTTTTCAATGTTTTTTTTTCTTTCTCACAATAGATTATAAAATATGATTGAAAAAATTGATGTTAAAAATTTGATACAATTAAATTCAAAAACATTATAAACAATATTTACAAGAATATTTCAATTATAAAGTACATTCGTAAGGCCGTTAATCGAACTGATACACATGGCTCTGCTCTTCCAGAAAAATATGAGCTTGATAAGAGAATTATTTTGGTAATGTCTCTGTCAATTTGCGTAAATGATTTTCACTAAACCAGCATAACACAAACTTGACATGACATCTCGCATGGTGGTTGAAAACATCAGACAAACTTCTAAATGATGGAACAAGCGTTTGGGTTCTCATCACTGAATAGCTGAGGAGGATGCACATATTCAATTTCATACCTGGGAGCACGAAATTCATTCTTATTTCCTACCACAGTGTTCAATAAGATTGTCTCCTCACCATCATTCTTTTTCTCCTCTTCTGTAACCGCTACATTATTTTCCTCCTCCCCCTCGACTTCTTTTTCACTGTCTTTTTTGACTTCCCCTTCTTCACTTTTCTCACCGTCCCATTTTTCATCTGTTTTTACTTCCCCTTCTTCAATTTTCTCACCGCCCCTTTTTTCATCTGTTTTTACTTCCTCCTTTTTCTCTGCTCCTCCATTTTTGCCACCGTCATCTTTATTTTCTAATGACACTCTTTCCAATGTCTTCATCAGGTCGTTCACCACCATCTTTATAAGCCGAGCTTCGTAGCTGCAATGGCCAGAGTGAGTAAGAATGGCAAAAGTACTACATATTATCCTAGTTCTTCTATGCAGAGAGTAGTGAAAAAAGCTGTAAAATAAAACTTCAACGTAACATTCTTTTTCATACATATTAAAGAGCATTTGTGAATATAGTTAGCGCTACAAATAACTGTATAAGAATTATATGGATAAATAAAATATATTTTAATCCGCACAGAGTTGGTTTGGATTGTAGGATTGCTTTCCATAGGTTCCGTTCTGGGTTCGACTCTGAAGCCCGGGTTTGCAGGTGATTGCGTACATCTTCAGAGGATTAGTCTTGCCTCAGCTCGCCCTTCACGGACCCCAACTTGGCAAAAATAAGACCAAGGGAAGGCTGGTTGGGCTGCTGGACTGGATCGTGGGGATACCTCTAAGACAACCAAAAAAAATAAAAATTTTAAGTTTAACTTTAATTAATTTAAAATATAAATATTAAAGTAGAGAATCAATTATTTGATAGTAGGTAATCTAATAATTAATAAAAAGTTTTTAGGTTTAAATGTTAACTGGTAAAAAAAAATTATGTTGATTTGTAATATAGATGAAGTTTAAAAATAAAATAATTATGTTTGAAAAAATATTGAATAAAAAATGTTAGGTAAAAAAGTTTTAACAATTAAATAATGAATAAGTAGTTGTTCTCTACTTTTGTAGCCTTTCTTTTCATTTTGTTAATTTTTTCATGATAATTAAAAATTAGTCAAATAAAAAATACAAAAATTTAAGTAAATATTAATTTTAAAGCTAGATTATATTTTAAAAGATTTAAAATTAAAATTAAGAAAAGGTATAATTGTTTGTTGTTCAATAATTAGATTAAATTATGATTTTATAAAAATTGAATTCAAAAATCAGACCAACTATCCATAGGTCTACACTAATTTACACTCTTCATTTTACTAGCAAATTGAACTCATAGCTATTCACAAACAATATGCCCACCAAACATTTGTTGATGACGCTTTTAATTTGAAATCACAATATGCACCTTGAAATGAGCTAGCAACCTTTAAATCATGTCATGTGGCATTCTAATATGATTGCTCCCACCAAATAAGCACACAAAATGCACATTCTACTATATTGCATCCACATTGGGGCTTTCCTAATCATCATTTGACCACACAACAATGATATCATACACTACTTCAAAAGGCCACTAAAAATCATTTAAGCATGTTGCACAATAAAATTGCACCTCATTAAAAGCTCATGCACCACAAGAATATTGGCCACACAAAGCTTCAAACCTAATAAGATCTCCAATGCACACATCTCATAGCTAATAGCAATGAGAACACAATATAGGGGAGAGGATCCAATAGTTGTGATAGCATTTGTTATTTTAATGTCTAATATCTTTAATATTATAATGCCCATGTTATTGAACCTTGACGATTGGTCTTCATTCTAGGAATGTGGAGTTGTAGCTTTGAGAGTCAATAGAACCCATGAATTTCTTAAACATTTTTCTTTTATTCGAAGGATACATATTTTGTAGGTCCATTAAAATGTTTTGGGACACTAGAAACAAGCCCTAAAATAAGTGTCAAGCTCTACAATCTGTAGTTTTGCATAATTTTTTCTAAAAATCGCTAGTTTACTACCAACATAGATTCAAACTCAATGCTAAACATCATCCCTAATGTTTTTCAATTACCCTTGAAGCAACCAATACAATTCAATAGACCCTCACAAGACCAAATCTTACTATCTAAACTATCAATTACCATAAAAAAGAAGTAAAAAAACCAACTACTTGTCCAATATTTGAATCCCTACCCACATTTGTCACTCAAATCAAATCTCCTCTAATTGCCCTTAATTTACTCTAAAATAATCAGTAAAAAAAAAGGGGTAAGGAAGAGTAAGGAAGAATAATTTAGAAGCAACCATTAAATAATAAAACAAAACTAGAGAAAAATAAACAGAAAGTGAGGTTGGATACCTGCTCACCCTTGAGTTATGTCCATTTATATGTCACATACTGAACTCCTACATTATTAAGCTCGTGATTCTAAGAATAGATTCATAATTTCAATAAGAATTTATTTTTCGAATTCAAAATAAAACTAAAAGCTTAAACCCCTTCCCTAAAACCATATATTTGCATAATTATATTTGAGTGGAGACCCACTTATCCAACCGCAGCCATTAAATAATAAACCAAAAATATAGAAAAGTAAACAGAAAGTGAGGTTCGATACTCACCCTTGAGTTATGTCCATGGACCAGCCCAAGTAAGAACAGATCTGGTGAAGGGCGCGCTTCCACTCGTCAATCTCCTCTCTTGGGTATCGATCTGCATGGCGAAAATGTTTGACAAATGATTGGCAATAGGGACTGGACTTCTTTTCAGGATATCTAACATCAGTTGGATTCACGTGATAAAAGAGAGGAATGATCAAGCCAGGTGTCCTCGACATTGCAGCGGCCTCTTTGAGACACCATGGTGAGTCTGCGTAGCCTTCCGAAAATATGGGAATGCATACGACACTGCTCTCGATTGCTCTTTCTACGCTCAACCCAATCATTTCTCCTTTTTCCAATTTGTCAGTGTCTAAAAAGACATTCAGTCCAGCTGCGGAGAGAGCTTCATAAAGATGATCAACCAGAGTCTTTCTGACATCTGGTCCCTGAAACTCAGAACTACATGATACCTCTTGTCGCTTAAGGCAAGTTTAGTTGTGGGAGGCTCGTGATGGGCAACGTCTACGCAGTCCCAGGAATGCACCGGGGCATGGATGCATGGACATGGATGCAGATGCCTCGTTTCTCTCGTCGGCCGTATTTTACACGCAAACCCTCTGCCCTCTGTATTAACTGCGTTTTGCATCGGCCAGCGTGGATGCCTCTCATCTGACAGTTCTCCTTTCTCCAATCGTTAGTCCTCGTTTTGCTCGCCGCCGTCAGACTTCCGTGCAAACTTCCCTGCAAACTATTTTGCATTTTTTTTCTCTGCAAATTGTTTCTTTTTTCGATAGCCGCTTATCTAATTAACCATGTAATGTCACATTTAGAACATTCATAAAGTTATTATATATTTTCTTAAACATTTCATTTAAAAAAAAATATATGTATAATTTAACAAGTTTAACAATTAAAATATTATATATTTTATAGTATTAATTTGAGTAATTATTATTTATTTTTATTTTTAAATATAAATTTATTATTTATTTTCAAATTTATTTTATTATAAATTAAAATTAACATACATATATTAAATATTAATATATAAAATATATCGAGAGTTATCATTGTCTAATTTTCTTTTTTGATTGGTTTATCTCTTAATTTTTTATTTGATCAAATTTCTTTTATTTGATTTTTTTGAAACAATCAAATAAAATAAATTATTATTAAACATAACTAAAGAAATAAATATAATTAGTATTAAATTTATATATGTATTATTTTATATTTATATATTGTCATTAATACTATTAAATTTAAATATGAAATATTAAATGTATTATAATTTCTTTAAAATAAAATATGATTATTATTATTATTTTTTTTATATCTAAGTTAAAACTATTTAATGGGATTTCATTTAAATAGGAAAATAATATATTTTTTTATATATAAATATAACAATTATAATTTTATTTTAATGTAGAAGTGTTTTATGAATTATTATAAGAAAAAATAATTTTAATAAAATATAGGAGGTTTTATAAATTTGGACTTTCTAAAATATATTAACATATAGTTGGATTTGACCTTCAAAATTGGAAGATTAGTTTGTTGAAAAATCTAGTTTCTAAATATTAAGATTAAAATTTTCTAAATACTTTTTCAAAGGATTATTATTAGCCTGGAAGTAGTTAAATCAAGTGACTTGATTTTCTTCCACAAAGTTGGATTTGTTAAAACAATTGAGTTACTTGCTTTTATAATTTGATTTTTCTTTTTTTCTCCTAAACTAGGAGTCTATGATTTCCCCCTAAAATTTTAAAGCAATAAAACAATATCTTGATTTATTTATTTATTATAAAACAATATCTTGATTATTTATTTATTTATTTTCTCACAAATTTTGGATTTAGTACTTTTAGTAATTAATTACTTTTAAAATAATTTTCAAGTTAGAATCTTTTATTCGATCAAAGAATTTTTTTTGTGATATTAGAAATATTTTAGAGTTTTGATTGTACATCTTGAGTTTAAATGCCTTTTAATTTGATTTTCAAGGGAAAAATCATGAATAGTTCAAAAACTCTAATTTTTGCAGTGTTTGATGCATTTGCTTGTAGACTTCAAAATTAAAAACTAATTATTAGTAGTTTTTCTCAAATCATTTGTGCTCCTATTATTTATATTCATTCTAAATTATCATTATACCTTTTTAGATTATATCATTACAAAGCATGAGTCAAAATAAACTAACTTAAATTCTTGCAGTCCATTCTCTTTGATTCCAACTTCACAACTCTACATAAACTGCAGTCCATTCTCTAAAATCTTTCAAATATCACAAAAAAAAATCATATATTTGAATACATGAAACCTTCCATCAAATAACTCCAAAACTAATCAAGTAAAAGGCATTTAAACTCAAGATGAATCATTTGTTATCAAAGTATTTTTAAATAGGTTTTGTATTATTATACAATGGTCTATAAATGTTATGTTGTGACTTTTATATGTTTGATTTATATAATAGTATCTATTATCATCCTTTTTATCAAAAGTATTTATTCTTCGTCTCTATCCTTTTTCTTCTTCATAATCTTTTTACTGTAAGTGGTCATTGTCCATTGTCAAATCAAAATTACTTTCCCTACATATTATAATAAATAATTATTGAATTATAAACTGATGAATGGTATAACAAGAAACACAAACTCTTCTCAAACCTAAATATCACAAGAAACACATGTAGCATCTAACCTAAATTTACATAATATCACATTAATTACTTTATACTCTTCTCAAATATAAATGATTAAATCTAGGTGGCTAACAACTATATAGAAGTAGGTGTATGAATAAATGTGATAAATAAGAAAATTACGTGCATGAAATGATAAATAGATTAATTTTAAGGGATCAATTCTAAATTTACACATGATCATACCATTTTTCATTAACATAAAATAATATATTTCTTAGAATTAAGCCAATGAGAAAAATTTGTAAATATACAATATAAGTTGAAAGTATAGTAAACTGTATTGATTATCTATAATAGTGTTGAACATGATCCTCCATTGCAATGCCATCAAAACCTGCAAATTCCATAGTTTAGTTATTAAATTGATTTAAAATTAAACATAAAAAATTGTTAGAAAATCATTTCGTTATTTATTTACCATCTCTAGCTTGCATTGCATCTATTGTTGTTGGTGTTTTGTTAAGATTAATAGGAAATGGTAACCTATGTTGCCCAGTGTTTTGTTGATCATCTAAAGCTACAATGACATATGTATTTAATAAATCAACATAGATACAATACTAAGTCTAACAATACAATATACATTTAATCAAAATACTATTAAAATTTTAAAATTACTTGGAATAGTTTTTTGAAATGTTTGACTAGCTATAACATTAAGCATTGATGGTTGATTTTCACAAATTGTATCTGCTATTTATTTGATTAATTATAGAAAATTGGTTAGAAATAAGAATTCAGAAATATCTCATTTAATGAATGAATACATTTAATTGTTAGAAAATTACCACCAATAATTTGCATTTCATCAGTTGTGTTTTGTTGACCATCTAAACCTACAATGACATGTGTATTTAAAAAATTAACATAGATACAACATTAAATCTAACAATACAATATATCCTTAATAAAAATAATATTTAAAATTTAAAATTACCAAACTACTATTAAAATTTTAAATTACCTCGAATAGTTTTTTGAAATGTCTGACCAGTATAACATTAAGCATTGATGGTTGATTTTCATGAATTGTATCTGCTATTTATTTGATTAATTATAGAAAATTGGTTAGAAATAGGAATTCATAATATCCCATTTAATGAATGAATACATTTAATAGTTAGAAAATTACCACCAATAATTTGCATTTCATCGGTTGTTGTGTGGTTCAGATCAATAGAGAAGGGCAATCGACATCTTCAATTATTGTCTTGATCATCCAAACCTACAATGACATTGTTAATATGTGATGTAAAAACAATAATTATTGCTATGTAAAATACTAAAATAATTTTGAATAAATGTACTCACTATGTTGTTTTTTGATGATAACCCTCTCTTCTTGTATTTTTATGCCTGAACGGTTGGAGATTTTTTTTTTCTTTTGCTTACTACCACCTATGGAGGGGAATTGAAATTTTTCATGCTCTTCAACTCTTTCATTCAAGTCTTGATGGATAGCATTGCCTCTTTGATGAATAAACCGACGTTTGCCCATTTTTCTTGGACTAAACCATGGTGATATTCATTTCATAGGAATATCCTCCGAGCCAGGGATCGGTGTAAATTTGGAAGAATTAAGAGATGCTTGAAGATCTTTTCTAAATCTCTCAACACATTGACTAAAGATATGTTTTTGATCTACTCTAGTTGGTAAATCTTGGAGTAGTGAATGCAAATAATCAACAGCATTTTGGAAGTCATCATCAGAAGCATCAGATGATTTACAACCATCTGTAATAAAAATAATAAAGATCTTAAGCTCATAAAATATTAAAAAAAAAATCATATTTCATTAAAAAATAGTGATATTGAAATTTACCAATTCTTTGGTCTTCGCCAATGGAAGCCCCAATCACATCTCGATCTTCTTGTGGAATACAATAATCTATGTTACAAATAAAACATTAATTAAATTCTAAGAACTGTAAAAATCAATGAATATTTTATTATAAATATCATATCAACATTACCAATGGCATTGTTCTGATGACTGAAATTTCCTCTGACATTATCATCATTATCAACCAATGGAGCAACACCATCTGTAATTCAAAAAGATTATTTTAGTTAGTTTCGAGAAAAAATTATGTCATTTAAAATATAAATATTATACTTAAATGTTAAATGACTCTTACCAGCAACTTGATTTTTCTCATTTGTTATGTTTCTCTTTAGGAGATCTAAAATCTTCAACACATGTTTGCATGTGTTTCCCCTTTTTTCCCACTGACAATCACACATATGTAAATTTGGTCCAAATTTCCTAACAAGATACCATTTTGTTGGAACAGATTGACTTCTTATCCTATATGTGTTAGGGAGGAGATCATATGGATAACAATCTGTATCAGGTATTTTTTTGGACCTCTCTAATGCAGTACTGTAATATCTTTCTTTTTTAAAGTTAGTTAAAAATCCAGATGACTGCAAATATCTTTTATTTTTATAGAAGGGCTCTACCCTATGAAGAAGTGTATGGATAAGCCAATCCATTCTCCTTGTACATTTCTTAGCACAATCACTTAGATAACGACTCTTGATGTGGAAATGATATGACTCTATAGAAGCATTGGTTTCTTGATTTGCATGAGAGAAGTTTCGAAAGTTTTTTGCCCACATTTCTATACAAAAAACAATAAAAATACCTTCGTAAACATAAAAATAACTTTAATTATATAAATGCATTCAAACCAAAATCAATAATCTGACAAACTTACCAATGCGGCCCTCATCATGACACTAATTTTTTTGGAAGTAATCAATAAACTTCTTCTCTTCTTTGAATTCCTCCATGAATTTTTTTATTAGGTGAGTAGTGATGTTTACATTGTCATTCATTGCATACATTATCTCACCCAATTTATCAAACATATTTGTACCAACATCCTTATTGCTGGCATACCTAAATTGTAAAAGATAATATCAATCTATAGGGTTCAAACATATAATTTTCCACATATTTTAATTAAATATTGACTCACCTGTACATATTTTTCAGCCATGCTCTGCGTACATGCCAAATACATAAAAGTACTCGGCATTGAAATGATAATCTACAAGTTACATTATAAATTTTGATAAGCCAATTAGGACAAAATAAAATGTTATATTCAAACTATTTTAAGCTATAAATTATGAAATATATATTTTTATAATCTAAATATTAATTAATTAGAATAAGCTGATTAAAGTTTAAATAAAAAAACAAGGATAATAAAAACCTGATAGCTTCAATCTCTGCACTAGCATCATCTATCATGAATGCATTGACATTCCAATCTTCCCGACATTGTTTCCCTCGTTTATAAACTTCTGTTAGCCATTCATTTAGATCCTCGACTTTATTTCTTAAGGATATGGCCCATGCAATAGGTACACCAGCCTCTTGTTCATCAAAAACAAGCAAGGTATATAATTGATACTGCACATGAATTAAACATTAATAAATTAACATATTTAAATAACTAAATCAATGATCAAATAAAATCCAAAATTTTATAATAAACGTTACTTTACTTACACCATATTTATTTGTTGAAAATGTTGAGTCCATTGCAATAATTGAATTGTGTGAATGCTTAACCATCATTTCTTGCATCCATGGTGTTTGGATGCCTATGATAAATGGAACATTTTCCTTGATGTTTGGTCTTTTATAGTAGAAGAAGTTATCCTTCTCCTCTGCATGCCACAAATTGACACTTATTGCATCATCTTCATTTTTTTGGGATCGAATGGAGCGTACTCTTTTCCATGCATTCAACACATCCTTCCTCAACAAGCATGCATCCCTCTTATTCATCAACTTAGTCAAACCATGGTCTAAGTAGTGTTGCTCACATATTGTGTCGATCCCCACACCCATTAGTAATAAAGACTCGATATATGATTTGCATTCATTTGATAATCTCGGTGCAAAACCGCTCCTTAGATCACTAGAAGGGTCATCCTTTCCATGGTAAAATTCACCATTGACATCATAATGACTCCAATCATTATACATAATTAATGCAACTTGTGGCCTACCATACATGACCCTAACATAAAAGTGAGTTTGACAACCCCTTTTTTGGATAAACCTTTGTGTTATTCCCTTGTTTTCAGATTTATTTCTTTGATCCTCTGGGCCAAAAGCACACCAATATCTATTTATTCACACAACAAAACATATATATTAAATGATATAAAAAATTAAATATAAAAATGACATACATATTAATTATATTTAATCTAGGCAAACCTGGAGTATGTCATGGTAGTGTGGTCGGTAGGTTTTGGTGTGTTGTTCTCTTTATGATATTTACATACAAATGTCGTTTCTGTACTGTCTAGTAAACTTTCTCCTTTGATAAAGTGAGGGAGTCTCTCAAGAGGGATTGCAGCATATAAGTCCATATTGTCATCGTTTCCAATAGGTGTCCATTCAAGGTCCTCGCTTGAGAAATGATTTCCTTGGTTGGGAATGTCTTGCACATGTAGTTCAATAAGTGATTGCCATTTACACTTTCTACCCATTCTGAATAAAATTAACATAGTTAGTAGTCCTCTATATTGTTTAAAAATCGTATGAACAAATATGTCAATTTTTCTATTCACTCCATGATATTGTTATCTTACATGTATATATAGGTAAACTCTATGATTTCACCAAATATACTAGCATTAGAGACAAAAATAAAATTCCATGCATTACCAAATGAGGACCCCAAAATGGTTTATTGAATTATAGATGTTAATTGTTGCATGAACTAAATACACACTACCAACTATGAGTATAACTAAAAACAATACAATATATTTCCAATACATCCTAGTGGTGCTCTTGTTACATATCTCTAATAGAGGTACATCTACAAAAAAATATAATAGAAAATTTATGAATGTGAAGATTGATATAATATTTTTTAGAGTAGATGTGTGATGTGTTTTTCATTCTTCTCACTTGTCTCTCTATTCACTGTTTTATAAAGAATAGGTGTGTACATTAATATACATAGAGAAGAGAGATATAGTGTCAATTGAATCAAATTATTTCACGTTCACTTCACAACTATCTCATGACAATTGAGGATGAGTTAGGAATTTGTTTTTTTGAATTTGAGTTATGAATTGAGGATGAGTTAGGAATTTTGGCTTATCATTTATTTTTAATTGTCTTATCATTCATTTTATCTAGAAAAGGGGTTGTGACTTTTGTTATGAGTTTTAGAGAAGTATATGTACCATACTCTTGTATTAATAGGCTTACTATTTGTTTCATATACTCCTATAGTTCTCCAATTAATTTATTTATTTCCTATTGTAGCAATTACTATTAATAGGAGCTCTAGGATTTCTTGGTCCTTTGTACCATTTTGCAAGTTAACCATGGACACTTGCATAATCTACTAGGTGATAATATACTAAGAACAATGGGGAATTGAACTCCAAATCTATTCTTGGACTATAAATGCAAATGAGTGTCAACCAATTATCTAAATACTCGTAGCAAGATAATATTATCATTGGGATGCCTAGGAATCTTATATGAAGCACCGATGAATCCTTACATTCTAATGTAGGATAATTTTGTGATTTGGATAAACTATTTCCCGTGCTTACTAATCTCAAATTTGGTAGCATCTAATAATCTTTTAGCCATATCTCCCTCCAAAAATCTTACTATCCACATAGAAAGAGCATGATTAGCCCTCATAAATTTATTATGAGGAATGGTAGTTCCAAGTCATTGATTCCTTTTGGAGAGGTATTTGAATGATAAGGAATTTTCTTCCTTATTAGTATCTTATATGCAGTTGGGAGTACGCATGAGACTTCCTTACTTATTTTGGAATTTATTTGATTGAAAGTCAATTTTTTGTAATTGCAAGATTTAAGGTGTGAACTAGATTTGCAAGAAAATATATGGTACAAGTGCATTTGGATGTTATGTTTAAAATGTGCAGATGCACTTAAAAAATCTATAAATTAACTATTTAACATTATTTACGAATAGTCATGTGGATGTGAAATCTTTATATTTCTATATAGATGCATGTGAATCACATTAATGCCAAATAAAATTTGAGATCACACCCAAACAAAGATTAAGATTACATGCAAATCAAATTGCATGGAACTCTATACTAGGTTAGATGCAAGATTTTGGGAAGGGTTTTTCTTGCATGGCTCTCACACCATGTTGTGTTTTCCAAGATCATAAAGAAAAAAACCATAAACTTCCACAAAATACATGCACACAAATAAGCCTGATGATATAATCAAGAGATAAAAATATCACCCATATAAATTTGTAAATATTGGATTATCACTTCCCAAAAGATGTATTTTGTGTCATTCCAACAAATAAATAATGGACCACCTCTTCTTCTATTCTAATTATACTAAATAATTATGGGAAATTGCATTAAAAAAATTAAAGTAAATTGTGGTATGCCCTATTCTATTGAAACAATCATTGAAATTTGGTATGCCTCCTTTAGCCATCATGTTATTATGTAGATGTGGATTTTTTCCCCTCACATATTTATTGGGAGGTTTGGAAAGAAATGAATAATAAAATCTTCAAAAAATGTGGTGTTGACTCATATTTTGAATCCATGAGAGGCTTTGAATCCTCCCTCTTTGTAAATTTTCTCAATCATATAATGAATAAAAGGTCAATATCAGAGGAATCTATTTCAAGGTGGTTGAACATCTCTTTAGTGCAACCATTGGCCTCTCCACAAAGGGCAAGAAAGCTAAACACTTGAAGAGTATTAGAGACAAAGATTACATTAATTCCTTCTATGTGGGAGATAATAGGCTTGTGAAATTATAAAATAACTATAAGAGAGAGGACCTCCCAAGCCCTTGGAGTGAGGTAAGTTACCATATTATAAGATGTACTTTTTCTAGAAGGAGGATTTTAATGTGTATTCACATGCTATTTTTCTCTATTAAAGCATCTTTGACATAATTTTCTCATAATCTTCTTGTATTACCTACTACCATCTCTTGAGAACTCCATGAAGGAGATATTGTGTAATAAATCCATCATTATCCTACATTAGAGGATCATTTTCTACTTACATTTTATTCACTTAAAAACTTTCCTAATATGGCTAGTTGTCCTTTGCAAGTGTTCAAAATTCCTACCTCCAAACCTAAGAAAATCACTAAAGATTTTGCCCATCTCTTGTCAAAAAGAACAAGCTATGGTGAGGTTTATGGATGAGAGGCTAGTCAAGAACATTTGTGGTCCCCAAGCCTCCACAGTTGAGGAATTTTTTTTTTTTATCTAAGACAGTGAACAAAAATGAGATTGATGTGAAAGTGAGGAAGTGGTCAGTCCAACCTAAAAAGGAGTAAGAGATTGACTAGACTTTGATGAAAGAAAATTCCAAGTTAGATGAGATTAATGTAGTGTTTTCTAGAGGAGAAGAGGACAACCTTATGAGCCTAGGGAATCTAAAAATGAAAACTCTAAGGATAAGGATAGTGTTAATTCTAAGTCTAATGATAGTTATTTCCAAGAAGAACAAAGCATGGATAACATGAGCCCAAGATCTTCAAGCAATACTACTAGTACCAAAAAACCAAAAAAGACCCCTATTAGTATTGAGACCTAGATTGAGGAAATCATGACCAATGGGGGAAACAACTAGTCAAGAGAAAGGGCATTAATTATAAAAGAGGATAAACCCCAAGAAAAGGATACCAAAGATAAAAAACTAAAAATGAAACCCCTACCAAAATGAATCAACCTATTAAGAGAGGCGAAGTTCAATGAAGGGGAAATCTACAAGGGCTAATACAAGTGATGAGTTTGATTCACTAAAAGTCAAGTTTCACATTATATCCAAAGAAGGGGAGGCTATTTCATGAATTGGTTTGGTCACTAGGTAGCTAGTTGGTGGCTTATTATTATTATTGTGTTTCTTATGTTGTTAGTTATTATTTATTGTCAATCTAGTAGTGCTCTTAAACTCTTGGTATTTTGATCATACTGTTTATGAACTATTGGTTGTTTCAAGCTTTGTAAGGGAAGGGACCCTAGTTTTCCCTTTTATCTAATAAAAAATACTATTTTAAATTATTGTTAATATGTTTATTAAATTTATATTTAGAGAAAAAATAAAAAATTACTACATATTTTAAAAATTACAATTTTTTCTATTAATATAATTAGTACTCAAAGGTGATATGATTATGTCTATATGTAAACTCAAATGAGCTTATATTGTGTAGAATATTTGTCAATACCTTTCATTTGTTAAAGAATTGTTTAGAAATTTATTGTGCATACTATATGGTTAAATAATTGTTTAAGAAGATTCAAATTTCTTATTAAATGGAATGAAATTTTGTGCTATAAAGAAATAAGATCCATTAACCTATAAGACTTAATAATGATTTTATTTTTAAATACTTCTGGCGGATTTATCTGTGAAAACTACAAATAGCTCCAGATGGCCACAAATCTTTCCAAGCACGTTTCTTTCTATGTCTAGAGTTACAATGTTTTCTTTTGGAGAGTCAAAATATGGATTCTCATTTAAGGATTTTGTACTTTCCCAAGATCATAGGCAAGTGATGGTAGAGAAGGTTAAATGCAAGAGTTTTGAAAATTGTGTTTTAGATTTCTCTCTCAGATTTGTGGTCTTCCAGATATGGAAATGTGATACAAAAGTACTAGCTTGACTGAAAATTGGCTTGAACAATCGTTTTTGTGTCGAAGTGTTTGCAACTTCAATAAATCCCTCTCTTCAAAGCTCAATGTTGTAGAGATGAACATATGAAAGCTACAATTCCCTATGTTGATCTTGGATAAAGTGACCTATGATTGTAGCCTAAATGCTCGAAAACCTTCAAGGTAAAACCTCAAGGAGTGTAAATATAAAAGATTAGAAGTTTGCTTGGATGCATATATACATATTAAAAATCTTTTTTTAACATATCTAAGGTTTAAGTATATGTATATATAATAGATATATGTATCTATAAAAAAAAGATATTTGTAGTAAATTAAAAATAGATAGATAAATTGAATTAAAAATGAAGAAATTTACAAAGGAAGTTTGTTTCCATGTTTTTTTATAAAACTGAGCCATTTAATCTTCTTTTGTTTCTTTCCTTTCATACACTTTTTATAACATGATGCAAAAAATGTAAGAAAATATTTTTGATGATTATTTTTTTGGATAATGACAATCTCAAAGATTTCTCTAGATCTAAGGATGAGCATGAAATTTATTCAATAAATGAGATTGAATTCTCACTCATTCCAAAAACTCTAATCAGTTAGTTTAAAAGTGATTTTTAGCTAATTAAATCTAAATCAAGTGTTAAGGTATGATGCATGGTCATGTTTCTTAGAACCCATAATTAAAATTACAATTAAGTAATTTAAATTTAAATAAATATTATCAAGTGAGTTTAAGTCTTATTTTTAAAACATTATTATAATTCATTTTTTTCATAATAGTATGACTTAAAGTTTACTATTCAAAGCAATAATTGATTTAAGATTCTATATGTATACATTGTGAGACAATAAATGAAGGAAATTATTATATTTTATTAATGCACTATTAAATACTACTAATTTGTAATTGTAAGTGTAAAACATTTAATGTACTAATGTTGTGAACTATTAATTTTAACATCAACTAGATAATATATTTTATTTTTAGTACTTCTTATACTAGGTCAAGAGAACCGGCCATTAATTATATTTGAATGATTCACTTTAAAGTAATTAATAATATTCTACTCATGGTTAGTGTTCAATCTATTAGATAAATTATCTTATGTTACCTGTCCAAGGGATGCATTTGAATCTTTATTTTGAGACTCAACCTTAATTGAGTTGTTGAATTTTCTTTGGCTAATTGTTTGATTATAAAAATTATTCATGTATTTTTTTCTCTTATTTTTTACACATTGTTGACATATACCTTCCACGCATGTTGGTTTCATGTGGTTTGTATGTAGTGATGCCATGTGTGTGTGTATGTTACACCATATCATTGTGACAACTCAAGATTTCATTTTAAAAAGTGAATTTTCTATTCTAAATTTTAACTATCCTATGTTAGACATGAGCTACAATAAATGGATTAATTATAAAAAAAAATCTATGAAGAAAGAACAAAGAAAACTCCATAACTCAATGGAAAAAGGTAAATGTGTAGGATAAAAACTTATAGAGTTATTATTAATTCTTTATGAATTAATAATCATTTAAATAATATCATAAAATGATTTAAATTAATTAATTTATGAACTAATTATATCATAATAGGAAAAATCACACATACCCATTTAAATATTATATCATAAGCATATTAAGCGGGTCATTTAAGCTAATATTTTTTAGTATAAAAGTAAAACATGTACTAAAATTAAAAAAAATTATTACAAAGTGAGTCTGCCACTTTTAATAAGTCTCCTAGCATACCAATTTCTCAAAATATTGAAAATGGATTGAAGACTTTTAGTAATGTGGACTCTGGGAAATAGTGTTTTATCAATAGTAAATTTATTATTTTTAAAAGTATTTAATGTTGTTAATGCATATAATGGAAAGGTTTCTGTAAATATAAATAAAAGATCATTTAAGTTTGAGAATGTGGAATTTAGGTAAATAGAAGTTATAAGTAGTTGTGTAACTATTTGTTTGAGAGTATTTAGGTATTAAAATAGATTTTCTCCTATAAAACGTTTCTTCTTCTCCTTGGTAAGGAACTATTTTTTTTTCTAGTGTTATGTTGATATCAATTTTTTAAAAGTTAATTAATGTTGCTAATGTATTTGATAGAAATGCTTTCATGAATATAAAATAAAAGGCCATTTAAGTTTTGATAATGTGGAAGTTAGGTAAATAGAAGTTACAAGTAGTTGTGTAACTACTTGTTTGAAGGTAAATGTATCAAGAAAAAAAAATTCTTGTAAAAGGTCTCTTCTCCTCCCAAATGTTTGTGAGTTATATGTATAAGGGAAATACATATATAAAATAAAAATAAATTGTTGTGTGCATTTTTTTCCTATAAATATTGTGTTGCTAGAATTTGAGAGGACTTTGTGCCACACGCATGAATAAATTATTGATAGACTTTGTAGGTATTGATATATAATTTTAGTTTTTATTCCTTAAACATTTATTTCACTTGTAAAAAGAAGGGATGCAAATATCTATATTGTTATTTTTAAAGAATATCAAATAGCCCTTTGCATCTACTTTGACTAAGCATTCATCTTTCTCTTTTAAGTGTTTTTTCTATTTTTATGCCTTTTATACTTTCTACTAAAACAATACATAAATTTATTCAAATACCTCATCATAAAATTTAGAAGATCCTTTCAAATGTAGAGTAACATCATATTTCTAGTTTTGATCTATCCAATGTTGCAAGATTTTGTCACTGTCCATTGGCCAAATTGATAAAATTGATAAAGAAAGTGTACTGATAAAAATATTTGCCAACAGTTTTTGGTGACTCTATTAGGGACCAAAGTGCTAATGAATTTTTATTTTTTCATAAATTTGAAGTTCCCTTATCTGGAATAGAAGTTAGTGACTTTATTTGAGGATTAAACTTGGAAAAATGGGTTGGTATCAAGAAAAGCAAAAAAACAATCAAAATCTTATGAAACAAACCAAACTGGTGGTGAATGAAATAGTTACGTTAGATGAAAACAGGGGATTGCTGCTATGGAGATCAATGAGGATGGTGGGTCTCATTCAAAAGAGGGGGAACAAGTTTAACTGTGCTCATATTGTCACTGGTTGGGGGATTTGTTTCTATGTGGCAGCAAATAAAGAACAGAGGTGAGGGAAATTATCTTGGAGGGGTTGGGTGAAGAAGCATTCAAAAAAACAAACAACAGCCTACTAACCATACTTATAACAAAAATAAAAAAATGTCAGGATTCTAAAATGTCCATATGCACAAAGAAAGCCATGAAATTAATAAAATTGTTGATTAACTAATCACAAACTTTGTTTGGAACAGTCGCGAAAAGAGAAGACACAAAAGAAAATTTGGAAAATAACCTGATGCTGCGTTGTTCGTTTGGTGCAGATCACGTGGTCGCTCCTCAGCTATTTCTTGAATCGACTCCTCAGCTATTGCCTGAATCAACTATGTGTCAATGTCCTCTCTCAGCTTCTCGGCTGTGTGTGAATGTCCTCTCTCATCTTCTCGGTTGTGCAATGCAACTGGAAATGGAAATATTATGTTCAAAATGAGCGCGAAAATGACGGGACATTGAAGGTGGTAGGCAGCTGCATTGAAAGCATTTACGTATCAAGAAAGTGCAAGTTGATGGTGGTGCGAGTTGGGAGGCCTAAAAGTTGATGCAAGTCATTTGAAGTTGACAAGCTAACTCGCAGGACATCTGGGCAGGCTGACAACAGTATTCTGCAGATACCGTTATGATGGTGCAGGAAAGGCATAGGCCCATCGATGGCCATGCATTGTGTCGCCTCCATACCCAGCCCCATGCCAGTGCCCTCGTAATGACCCATCTTAAGATCTGGATCTCAAGAGAAAGGAACGCTTACTAGAGATTGAAAGAAAACATAGGATTCAACCCAAAATTTCATAGCTTGAAGTTAACAAGACAAATGTTTCGACTTCCCTCGCACATGGCCGTGCCATATGTAGGTACTTGTGGACTGTAAATGACAGCCAGCATTGACTAGAAAAGACACAGGCTGTGCCCTCTTTCATTAATATTTTTCGTCTGTCACGGCACGGCAGCGGGCCCCACTTTTCATACCATTTTTGTGCCGCCATCACTACCACGAGTCTTGCGTGTTTGGCCTTTGCAGGGTACGAAAATGTGGAAAATATGTGATGGCAACATCTATCCAGCCCCATGGATGCCATCTCCACCACCACCGCCATCAAATTCCGATTCTGCTGTCCGATGGGATTTGTAATTAATGACAGCCGCGATGGATTTGGATTTCCCGCAGAAATTAAAAACGCAGAAATTTCCCGCAGGCTGTGCAGTGATTTCGCCAACAACCTACTGTAATGAAAAACTCATATGACGACAAATACTAACGAAAACTTACATTCGTTAATTCTAATAAAGACATCAACCAATATCTGGATAACTTAGTCACAGGATAATAACTTGCAGATCATTGTCTTACATTATTGCTTTATTTAAGGGATAGAATGGGGGTCAAATATAGATAAAATATAGTTGAGAAAGATAGTTTAACGGCTAAAATATATTTCAAAAGAGCAAATATATTTGTGATAAAATTTAGTTAAGGATAAATGTTTTCCTTAGGGATGATCATAAGTACCGAATCTTTTTATTATTACGTTGGAAATTTGTAAATAATTGGAAGTAAAATATGTTGTAATATTTTAATTTTATTAATTAAAATTAGAAAGGCTAATTATCACGGGAGCCGGTTAACTGTTAGACAAAATTCACCTATGTACATCGAAAAATGCATGAAAAACATATACATGAACATACATAGATACATACATAACATGACGAGACGTCGTAGTGCGGGGCCCGCCAGACGCCTGAAACCGACGGATGGGACGAAACGTCTGAGCTATTGTCGGGCGGGAGTTAACGGCGCCGTCAGGTGCGTTTTCCCGCCCGTTGCCAGGCGAAAAAGCGAGCGGGTTAGCTTCGTCAGCAAGTTTCTGTTGTGTGGCACGGGAAAAGTGGAAGGGAATGACCTGGGCCTTTTCTATTTCGAGAAAGCAAGGCGAAAATACTATTTGTTTTGTTTCCTGTCTGCACGTTGAAAGGGAAAGCTGAAGGTCTGAGTGCACGTAGACGACTTCGAAGAGAATACAGACCAAATAAGCTAAAGTGTGGAGTGCACGTGGAGGATTTGGAGGAGAATACAGACGAAATCGAGGTGAAGGGTAATTTTGTTGCAAGCAGAGGGTTTTACAAGATGTTTTAATTTGAAATTTGGGAAATACAATGTGGAGTATTTCAGTTGCTTGAATGTTTTCAAAATCACACGTTCCATTGTTGTGTTTAAATTTCGCACCATTGAAAAAAAAATTGCAAAAAATAATTCTGAATGGAAAGCGCAGTGCTGGGTTTCAATAAAAATATTGTACAAATTAATTATGTATGAGAAACACAGTGTTGGGTTTCATTTATTTGAATCTCCTTGTTTAAATGTAGAGGGTTTTACAAGTTCTTAGTTTAAAATTTGCGAAACACAATGTCGAGTATTTCAGTTGCTTGAATGTCTTCAAAATCACACATTTCATTGTTGTGTTTAAATTTTGCACCATTGAAAAAAAAATTGCAAAAAATAATTCTAAATGGGAAACGCAGTGTTGGGTTTCAATAAAAAAACTGTACAAAATAATTATGAATGGGAAACACAGTGTTGGGTTTCATTTATTTGAATCTCCTTGTTTAAATGTAGAGGGTTTTACAAGTTATTTTAGTTTGAAATTTGGGAAACACAATGTCGAGTATTTCAATTGCTTGAATGTCTTCAAAATCACACATTCCATTGTTGTGTTTAAATTTCACACAATTGAAAAAAAAAACTGCAAAAAATAATTTTGGATGGGAAATGCAGTGTTGGGTTTCAATAAAAAAACTGTACAAAATAATTTTGAATGGGAAACACAGTGTTGGGTTTCATTTATTTGAATCTCCTTGTTTAAATGTAGAGGGTTTTACAAGTTCTTTTAGTTTGAAATTTGGGAAACACAATGTCGAGTATTTCAGTTGCTTGAATGTCTTCAAAATCACACATTTCATTGTTGTGTTTAAATTTCACACCATTGAAAAAAAAATACAAAAAATAATTCTGAATGGGAAACGCAGTGTTGGGTTTCAATAAAAAAATTGTACAAAATAATTTTGAATGGGAAACACAGTGTTGGGTTTCATTTATTTGAATCTCTTTGTTTAAATGTAGAGGGTTTTACAAGTTCTTTTAGTTTGAAATTTGGGAAACACAATGTCGAGTATTTCAGTTGCTCAAATGTCTTCAAAATCACACATTCCATTGTTGTGTTTAAATTTCGCACCATTGAAAAAAAAATGCAAAAAATAATTATGAATGGGAAACGCAGTGCTGGGTTTCAATAAAAAAACTGTAAAAAATAATTTTGAATGGGAAACACGGTGTTGGGTTTCATTTATTTGAATCTCCTTGTTTTAATGTAGAGGGTTTTACAAGTTCTTTTAGTTTGAAATTTGAGAAACACAATGTCGGGTATTTCAGTTGCTTGAATGTCTTCAAAATCACACATTCCATTGTTGTGTTTAAATTTCGCACCATTGAAAAAATAAATGCAAAAAATAATATTAAACTACTATCTTATACTACTAATACATAAGAAAAGAGACAAAAGCCATAATTTTTTTCATCAAAATAATAGACCAAGGCCTTAGTACATGAAAAACTCCAATACCCAACTTGGACATCAATGAATTCACATGGACGTCATATGGGCTCAATCAATGAGACCCTAAATACAAAATAAAACCACAAAGACATGTTCGACTCATAACTATCTTATGGATTAAATCCCTAAATATAGTTCTCTATTTTGGAGCCACTAGCACATGTGGGACCCATTTTTATGACAAGATTCTCAACTTCTTCTTCTAGTACTTAAGAAAGGGAAAATACTTTAAATGAGTTTAAAGTCAAATGGAATATGAAAAATAATGACAAGGTTACCATTAGAATATAAATAGAAGATACCTCTATAATTATGCAATATAGGAATCCAAATTCACATTCTAAGAGTATTTGAGATGCACGAGATAGAAATATTATTACAATATAAATAGAATCTTAATCCAAGCAATGTATTTGTACAATCCTTATCAAACAATCTCACTTTAATCTCAATTTTACTAACATCCATATTCACCTATTTATGATTTTTCTCCATCCTTAATTTTATTCTCAGCTTCATTCTTGAACCACTTTAGGAATCTATGTTGAAGATTAAAACCATCATTGAGTGATTTCATTTTAGGCCATAGTCTTCTTGATATAATTATTATTCCTTTTAGTAGTTGTTTATATATTCTTAAATATAGGGCTATCAATAAACTCAATTGAAGAATCAATGATATCTAGGTATTTTCCTTTTGTATTAGAGGGAGGGGAAATGATATCAATAGGGGAAACATTAGATGGATCACCTCAACACTAAGATTAGAGGGGGTAGGACTTCTACTAGTACTAGCTCTACCTATAGGTCTAATAAGTTTAAAGAAGATAATAGTAGGAATAGTGAAGATTTAGTGGGATAATTTGTAGTTTCCTCACCAAGACTAGACCTCTTGTAAGATTTAAAAATAAGAGCGCTTTTTCATTAACAACCACCCCATGGTTGGATTTGAGAAGTAAGGAATTGAATTTATCACAATTATAAAGTTAAATTATAAAAAGTTGGTGTACTGGACCACTTTTTCTTACCTAGAATCTCATTCATGACTTCTTTCTCTATATATATTGAAAGGTACAAAGCAAAGCATACTAGGTAATTATGCCTTATATTGTTTACAAAGGGAAAGATATTTAACAAAAGATAGATAATTTATACTTCTCATTTAGGGTAAAATATTTAATGAGAAAGAAGTTGAATTCATTTTAAGGAAGAGCCTCCTTGAGAAATCTTAATTATCATTTAATGAGCTTCTCAAAGCCTTTTACGAAAGTGTCAATGTTTTCTTTTCTTTGACATTTGCTCGCTTGATGGGTCTTTACTCTTTTCTTAGACATGCTAGCAACTACAATGTTGAACTCTTTAGAGTCTTAAAATTTCAGATCCCTCACAATAACCTTCTTACTCTTCCATTGTACAATTAAATCTCTATGAACTAATGGATCGTAACTATCTATGTATTATATAAATGGATTTAGCTCACCCTTCACAAGGATTGCCAAATAGTAATTTTTTTATTGTATTATTGACAATAATAAGCCTCTATTCATAGTCTTTCATCTCCCATGATAATCTTCCAAACGTACTAGTCCATAAAAAAGTAGAAAATGATGAAATTATTAAGTCTCATTGGAAAAAATGAAAGAAGTTGATTCCCGAAGAGGGATCAATAAGTAGATTGATTGATAGGTAGTATCCTTTACAAATAAAGAGAAAAATGGTGATATCATTGACCTCCAAGTTGTAGATTGTGATAAATTTAAAGGAGTAACCCAAATAAATATTTTGATAAACTTCAATTATTATCAAGTCATTCAATAATTTTCCCAATATCACATAATTGCAATCAACCCCACTTCTCATAATTATTCCACAAGTAATTTTACTAGGAAAAGATTTTCCATCATACCAATGCGATGTTTTCCATAAAACAACTCATATTGTCTAAAGAAATATTTTTTCCACTACCTCCATGGTAGAGATGATCAATTGTTTCCTCATTTATGGAGTGAATTTTCTTATAGCTTTTAATAATTTTTAAGATATTCCAAGAGGGGGAGAAAGGTAATTGAGGTAGTTTAAAATACCGAGGGAATCTCCATTCATCATTAAGGGTGAGAACTTGATATTTAGATAGAGTAGGTGAATAAATATTCTAGAAAAATGTGAAAAATAGAGTCAACATTATTCTCACAAAGATCACATCTATTGGGGATTGTAATGGGTCTATTTTTAAGATTATCAATAATCAATAATTTACTCTAACAAGCAACGTGCTAGATGTTGGAGATTGAATTTATCTAATATATTCTTGTTCAAAATCTTTTTTTTTCAAACACCTCAACATGTATATCATGTTCAAGGAGATAAGTAGATGCAATAGTACACTTCCATATGGAAGAACCCACCCAAATGGTTTATTTTTTCCTATTAAACTAGACTATATAGAACTCTTTAACTTCTCTATAAGGTAGCTAATAACCTCTTGATTGAGATGATTGAGAGGAGTAAATAAATTAATCAACTTTCTACATTAAGTACCATATTCCTAGTAATTAGCCACACAGTATGAAAATAAAGAAGAAAGACCATTCTTGATAGCTAAACAAGGGATTAAAAAATTATGGAGAGTGTTTCCCAACCAAGAATCATACTGAAATCTAGCCTTCAACCCATTTCCTACATTTCAAATTGGTCTCTTTCTTATGAGTTATCTATAATTTTTTACTTTAATACATATAAGTAAGACATTATATAAGTTATCCAAATTTGGAAAATCAATAACAAGTAACCCATTGAAGTATTTAGCCTCCAATATATTAGTTCAATTGTTATTCTCTTTTGCAAGTCTTTAAATAATTTTGAATGAGAAACACAATGTTGGGTTTCAATAAAAAAACTACACAAAATAATTGTGAATGGGAAACACAGTGTTGGGTTTCAATTATTTGAGTCTCATTGTTTAAATGTAGAGGGTTGTCTCATGGTGGGTTTCTTGCTTCTTAAAACCCATGTTTTTGCAATATGGAATGTTACAATATAGTATGACTGTCTTCCAAATCACACATTTCATTGTTGTGTTTAAATTTCAGTCGATTGATAAGAAAACTGCACAAAATAATTTTGAATGGGAAACACAGTGCTGGGTTTCAGTTATTTGAATCTCCTTGTTTAAATGCAAAAGGTTGTCTCATGGTGGGTTGCTTGCTTCTTAACACACGGTTTTGCAACATGGAATGTTACTTGAATGTCTTCCAAATCACACATTCCATTGCTGTGTTTAAATTTTGCAACATTGAAAAAAAAAAGTGTAGAAAAGAATTCTAAATGGGAAACACAGTGCTAGGTTTCAGTTATTTTAATCATCCACTTGAAATGTAAAGGGTTTTGTTATGGTCGATTGCTTGCTTCTTAACACCCACGGTTTTGTTAAGGTGGCAGAATTTTGATCCTAGGTTTTCTTCGACATGGTGCTTCTTGGTGAAGTTGTGGAATGGGAAATCGAGCAAATACCAATCATTCAACCTAATTTAATGTGGCTCAAGGAGGAACAAATCAACATTGTTTCTGAGCTACATTCGCTTGCATGGAATGAAAATTCTAGCTACCCCGAATATTGGAGGGTGATCTCTATCTTAGATAGAGAGGAAGAGCGAGCCAGATTTAATAATTTTCTTAATGAAATGCTTGAGGATATTTTATGGGTTGCAGCTCCTCCGGTTATTTAGCGAACTTGGTTTCTTTATGCAGTTGTCAACAAAAACGGTTTCTTTCGATAGAAACTGAATCTTTACTTTACATGCATGAAAATTTTGTAATTATGAATAGTGACCGAATTCCTAGGGTTTAATGGAAACAGTGTCTGTTTCTTAATGAATTATTGCAACCTTGGTCATTTTTAAGGAGGATTGTGAACAATTATTGGAGAAAAAAAATTGGAAGGAAAGAAAGAGAGGAAAAGGGGGGAGAAGGGAATTTTTTATTTTCAGACTATTTTGTTACGCAACCATGGAGCCTTTGAACCCATATTTTGTATTGAGAAAAAAGGAAATAAGATTGAATCCTTGAGTTTGTTAATATTTTCTTGATCACAAATGTCTTTGTGCTTCTGTGATCGTTCTTCAATATGATATTTGCTGAGTCGAATTGTGTTGATGTTTTATTTGCTAAATCTGTGAATTCTAAAAGAAATCATCTTGTGAAATTAGTTTGTTGTTTATCTTTCTTTGTCTCAATATGGAATGTTACAATACAGTATGACTATCTTCCAAATCATACATTCCATTGTTGTGTATAAATTTCAATTGATTGATAAGAAAACTACAAAAAATAATTCTGAATGGGACACAGAGTGTTGGGTTCCAGTTATTTGAATCTCCTTGTTTAAATGTAGAGGGTTGTGTCATGGTGGGTTGCTTGCTTCTTAAAACCCAGGGTTTTGCAATATGGAATGTTACAATACAGTATGACTGTCTTCCAAATCACACATTCCATTTTTGTGTTTAACTTTCGCATGATTGACAAAATCAATTGGAAAAAAGAAACGTGATTTGGAAAACACAATGTTGGGTTTTAGTTATTTGAATGTCCATGTTTAATTGTGAAGGGTTGTCTCATGGTGGGTTGATTTTTTCTTAACACCTATGGGTTTGAAACATGGAATGTTACAAAACCATATGAATGTATTCAAAATCATAGATTCCATTATTGTGTTTGAATTTCACATGATTGAAAGAAAAGTGCAAAAAATTATTGTGATTCAGAAAACACAGTGTTGGGTTTTAGTTATTTAAATCTCCATGTTCAACTGTCAAGGGTTGTCTCATGGTAGGTTGCTTGATTCTTAACACCTACGATTTTGCAACATGGAATGTTATAGGATAGTATGAATGTCTTCCAAACCACACATTCCATTGTTGTGTATGAATTTCACATGATTGAAACAAAAGTGTAGAAAATAATTGTGATTCGGAAAACATAGTGTTGGGTTGTTGGATTATCTGATTTCTAGCATGCGTTTGTGTTATATTTTATGTGTAGCTCGATTGAATCTATCACCTTTAATTTTCCTCGGTTGAAGCCGGAACGTCTTATTGGTTTGACATGGGTGAGAGCAATGCAAGCATATTTTATCTATGTTTAATGAATGCTTTTTCTCTTTTTCTTCACACAATCCACACTAATTTTAAGTATTCGTCCAATGTTGTGATTTCCTAGAATGGGGAGAGGTTTGAAATGGAAGAAGATAGTGAAATTGGAGGTGCAAGATGTACAAAATGGAGGCTCTCCTTTTTTGTCTTCTGATTTGGAATGGGCTAGTATTTCTGTCAACAAGGATAAGGTCCCTGACCTTGTTGCAACAATTCCTCTTATGAGACTTGATCAGTTCATTCATGGTGAAACGCCCATTGAAGGTGTAGAAACAAACTTTTTGGACAAGAAAATAAGAGAACCTACCATCTCTTATCTCATCTACGACAAAACTTATAGCAAAAAAAAATTGTATAAGAGGTTTGTATATATCGACATTCATTTCTATGGCCGAATGATATTTTACTCTCTTGGTTGAACATGATGAGATGATGCCTTTCTTGTAGCTATTGGTGTCAATACGATCCT
This sequence comes from Sequoiadendron giganteum, assembly GCA_007115665.2. Classification (NCBI taxonomy): domain Eukaryota; kingdom Viridiplantae; phylum Streptophyta; class Pinopsida; order Cupressales; family Cupressaceae; genus Sequoiadendron; species Sequoiadendron giganteum. The sequence continues at coordinate 834,755,422 of CM021100.1, read as the reverse complement.
AAAGACAATAGAAACTAGCCTCCACTAGAAAAGAAACTACATAAGACGTTTATACAAAAGCGAGGTTGTCAATACCACTTCATGGTAAAGGTTATGGAAGGCAAACCCGATGTTGCCTATATTATCTACAAAGAAATGTTCCACGTAGATAAAAACGGTGAATTTTTCCATGGAATTCATGACACAAGTGGAGAGAAGTGTTCTATGTTTGCCGCTAATCTATACATGGAGTGCAAAAGCTATAGTGAAAGCCTTTTGCTCATGGACGTCAGTGTCAATACAATAATGGATAGACACATCAGTGATCCTCTGTTATGTGGCATGATGTCTAAGAGAGATCAATTCCTTACAAGAAAGGATGTAATGAATGCGTGGTGAAAGGTGCGTTCTACTCACACACAAAAACAAAAAGTTGATTCGACAAGTATCCTATTGTGGAGTGGACATGACTTTGACAACTTCTTCTACTTTCAACGGCCTGATGGGACAATACGCCTTTTGTTATTGGGGTTCAGACTCCATGGTTGTTGGATAGGATGGTTAGTTGCTCGCACAATTCAGTCATCTCGATGGATTCCACGTTTGTAACTAACAAATATGAGGTGAGGCCTTACAAACATTGACAAATAGTTTTTCGTGTTTTCAATGATCTTATTGGCTGTAAACTTCACAATGCTCATGCCGAGTTATTCTCTCTACAGTACCCATTGTATACTCTCCTCGTTTTTGATGAGCAATAGAGTGGTGTGCCGATTGCGTGGGTAGTCTCCTCAACAAACAAGATTGAGGAAATCTTTGCATGGCTACGTGTATTGCTCGAATGTGGAAGAAGAGTCAGGCCCAACTGGAGAATCAATTCACTTTTGAATGATGATATGACTACAAAGATCCAATCCATACAGTATGTGCATCCCTTTCTTCATTTGTGTACCTTTCTCATTTGCTATTCATTTTCAATGCCACTTTCTCATGCACTCGAGCGATAAACAATATCGTTTGTATTGTCTATTAGGGTTTTCTTTCAATGTCGTGTGCTTCTATGCCTTTGGCATGTCAAAAGGGCTTGGCTAAAGAATGTATATAAGTATGCAACCAAGGAAAGGGCAATGGACGTCTTCCACAATCTTGGCACGATCATGATGGCAATCATTGACACCAAAGATTGCGTCACTTAGCTATTGAACTCTTTCTTTGAGGAGTTCAATGATCAGGCTTGATTCTTAGAGTACTTCAAGAAGAATTGGTGTGAAGGAGAAGGTCGAATTGGTGAGTTGACAATTTTTGTCACCTCGCATGATTCGCACCATTCAAATTCTTTGATGTCACATCTAATACGTTGTGGCTTACTTGACTATTGGATGTTTTTGTTCGCAGCCATGTGGGCAAGAAATTGCAGACTATTCCCACATGCCAACCAGGATACGAATGCAGCCATAGAGTCGTACCATTGCATACTAAAAAATTGGTACTTGTGCGATCGTTTAAAAAAATGAAATAGGAGAATGGACTATTTGTATTACACACTTGTGTATAAAATGGAACCATTCTATAGGAAAAAGGACAAGTTGCAGCATTATGGTTTTCTAATGAATAAAAAATATTTAAATATGCGATCTAATGTGGAGTGGGCCAAGGCAATTTCAGACGATGACTATATTCCCAATGAAACAGATCTTGGACGGTACTGGGTGAAAAGTCAAAGTAGGTCAATGCACTACCTTGTTTGGAAATTTGGGGAGCAACTTTTTGTTTGTGACTGCCCTTGGAGTTTGGAGGGGAACACTTGCAAACATGTCATCAAGGTTGCTCACTTGATTAAAATATCATCTATCAATGGAGGGGTGGTCCATGGTAAGTGAATTTCAATTCGAATTGTGTTACTTTATTGGAGTCAATTGTGTTTTTCATTTTCTACAGCCTAATACAAATTTCTTTTGGGTCCTCATTTAGATGGGGGAGGTCAACCAATTGATACAAACATAGATTTGAATGAGACATTATCAGAGGGGGCCATAGAAGAAAACAATCCTAATTTTCTGACCCCTGTGCAAGCTCCTTCTATGACTCATGTATATGATGAACATTTGGTGACAATGTCTCTTTGGAATGACACTAATGATCTCTTGAAGAAAGTGATATGTACACCACCACTCTCTACAATAGGTGCAGTCATATGCAAAATGTGTGGACAGGTTTGTAGAGGACCTATGGTAATCAAATGCATTTCCATTTGAATTCATTCTGGATCCTGATCAAGCTACAACTAGCATCATTCACATGCATCCATGGTTTAGTGCAACCAGGGATCGTTGTTGATGTCCAACCCGATGTACGAAGCATTCTGCACAACAGTTAGATCACCAAACCCCTTTGGATGACTCCTTTCCATCATCCGTGAACAATAGTTTGAATTTGAATGTCAATATGCAATGCCAGACTTCAGGTGCAACTACTATGGATGTGGCAGAGGATACAACATCTAATACGAGTGAGTATGAGAAAACCCATTTCAATTTCTTTATTGTAATTATAGGAAATGGTATTGCAGATTCCTTTTTCCAGTATGTGCTTGTACCATGCCATAAACTTTATGATTTCATTTATGGCTTTTTTTTCTCACTTCAGCATTCCAATCTTAGGAAAGGAGTCCTCGTCGACGACTGTCTTTTGCGGGTGTAAACCCAATGGAAGGTATGGTTCAAATTTATTAACTTTTCTTACATAATTCCATTTTTCGGTATGACGTTATGTAATTTAAGATGTGTATATGCTGAATCATGGAGGGGAAGTGAACCATTCAATGTTTGGTTGCTGATCTTTAGAAAATATAGAAGATTTCCAATGAAAAAGGATGCGTACAAGTTGGTAATTGAGGAAAGTGCATTCAAAGGGGCTGAAAGTTTGTTCCTAAAGCATGGGAAAAAATTTCTAAACATGTTTCATATGGTGGTAAAGCATGGGAAGGTTTGGAATACAGTATTCTATTAAAGCCTCATTTGATAGAGATTTTTTTGTGCATAAAGTAAGGGTTTAGTAGATCAGAGTTGGCTTGAGCCTTTGTATTCGTAAAAGTAGATGATGATTTAAGACCTACTTCTTTCGAAATTTGGGCTAATTGAGTGCATTTCCAACAGTAGAATCATGTTTTCAAGCATTCTTTTCAAAACAATAGCATCTCAATTTGTGATATGTAAAAATTGGCATAAATGGGTTTCTGGAACAGCAAATACCTTATGGAACAAACACTTCAAACAAGCTCTTCTTCACTATCGTGGACCCCAAAATAGGCCTATTTTACAAACAAAATAATTAAGCCTAAAACATTCTTCAAGAATGACTAATTAAGCTTGCAAAAACTTAATCTTACCTTAAAATTTTCCGCCCCCGAGTTTGATAGACATTCACTTACTAAACCCACCATATTTCACCTAAAAGTTACCTTATGAAATATGTGCGGTGCAATGGATGTAATTAGCGATGTGATCTTCGTCGCTCGGGGAATGATTCTGGTAGGTTAGGTTATTGCTGGGAAGATGGTTTTCAGATAGTTAAGTTGACAAATTCGAGTTTGTTTTCCATTGTGCAACTATTATGTGCATTTTGTGTTTCGAACATATGAAGACATATTACAATGGAATGTTTCCTGGAAGAACGGGTTGCCACAAAACAAGAAGGTGAGCTTTGAGAACTTCTTTTGTTAGAGTTTGCAGAAGATAAAAATGTCAGGCAAAACCCACTATGTTTTCCATCCTGCAACTCTGATTATTTGCATCTTGTGTTCCTAACAAAAATATATTTTGTACAATTCATTAGTTCAACTGATGTGATTGCAACAAATAAAATGCTCAAATTATTTTCCAAGTTGGAAAAGACACCGTCCATACACAGTTACTTAGTTATGAAAAGTTTTCTTTTGCTTTCAATTTTTTTTACCAACTGTTTCATGTGTTTCTAATTAGAGAATGCTGTTGTATGTGCTGAAATTTTTGTTCTCTTTCCTTTCAGACATTGTTCTTCACACTGTTCGAATCATGCGTTGCCATATGCCCTTTGGAGATACTGCACGTGTTGCCTCATTCAGTTCAAAACAATAGGTACAATCTCTTTAGTGCATACATTATCTACATAAGTCCACTTTGCTCACTTATTTTTTCACTATTTCCATTGCATTGACAATGTCCTTCTAATTAGAGAATGCAGGTCTACCTTCTAAAAAAGTTGTTTTGTCTTTCATTTCAAGAATTTTACAACCTTTTATTACAGTTCTACAAAAGATGTCTCACAATTCTCGAGCATGGGTGGCTAGTTGGTTGACCAACTACCACCCATATCTTCCATGCAATATTCTTGTTCAAATTGAGGAACTCAACCTCCCGTATAGGTTGTGGGAAAAGATGTTAAGGAGAATTAATAGAAAAGGTCCAAACCACATAGATTTACAGTATGATAATTATGCTCACTTCTTCAACAACATCTTTGGAGTATGGGTGCATATGGGCATGGATGTTCAATATTGCAATCTACAAATAGATATTTTCAATTTATGTGATTGGCCAATGTCTGTTTACCGACAAATTCGAGACCTTTTCCTAGCTAGATGCATATGGAAGGTGTGCATTAAACCAACAGTTATCATACAAAGGCACAATCTTATGGATCAGCTAAGCATGAGGTTTATGAGATTCCTCAAGGGGGAATCTCTAATTATTAATCACAAAGGTCCTATGGAGGAATGGTTGATGGCCGTGTTCAAATTCAGCCACATTGTGAGGTTTGAGATCCACCGTGTGAGGCCCTCCTTTAGGATGCTACATGAGAATTATGGGGTGGCAACATTGTATGCTATCAATTCCACCTTGACAATCAGAGTGCGACAAATGCTTCCAGATGCTGAGAACACAAAGAGTATACCTGTTCATAAATGGTTGACATAGTCTTCAGTGTGACCAGTATTAAATGTGCATTGTAATTTTCTTCAGATTATGTAATATTGACTCGAAATATTTTTACATTTCAGTGTCTGATGTGTATTGTTATTATAACATTTGACGGTGAACTTGAATACACTATTTTGTTACAGTCTGTGTTTTCCATTCTGCAACTTTTCTTGTGCATCTTCTCTTCGAAATGTATAAGGATATTGAAATGGAATGCTACAATGGAATTTCAAAATCTGCAACTTTTCTTGTCTTCTTACTGTTTTTCTTAAAGTAAGGGGTGTCATAAAACAAGAAAGTGAAGTTGAAAATAGTATTTTGTTATAGTCCGAAAAAAATAATAAGTGAGGCACAACCCACTGTGTTTTCCATGATGCTATTGTTATGTCAATAATGTGTTGGGTAGATATTAAAGAAGAGTGTTTTGCTGAAAGTAAGGGTTGTTAAAAATTAGGAAGCTCAAATTCAATACAAATTCCTCTTATTGTGTGCATAACACTAGTTGTTGTCTTCTTACTGTTTTTCTTAAAGTAAGGGGTGTCATAAAACAAGAAAGTGAAGTTGACAATAGTATTTTGTTACAGTCTAGAAAAAATAATAAGTGAGGCACAACCCACTGTGTTTTCCACGATGCTATTGTTATGTCAATAATGTGTTGGGAAAATATTGAAGAAGAGTGATTTTCTGAAAGTAAGGGTTGTTAAAAATTAGGAAGCTCAAATTCAATACATTGTCCTCTTACTGTGTGCATAACATTAGTTGTTGTCTTCTTACTGTTTTTCTTAAAGTAAGGGGTGTCATAAAACAAAGAAGTGAAGTTGACAACAATATTTTGTTACAGTCCAAAAAAAATAATAAGTGAGGCACAACCCATTGTGTTTTCCATGATGCTACTGTTATGTCAATAATGTGTTGGGCAGATATCGAAAAAGAGTGTTTTGTTGAAAGTAAGGGTTGTTAAAAATTAGGAAGCTCAAATTCAATACATTTTCCTCTTATTGTGTGCATAACACTAGCTGTTGTCTTTGAACAAGATTTTCTTAAAGTAAGGGGTGTCATAAAACAAGAAAGTGAAGTTGAAAACAGTATTTTGTTACAATCTGGAAAAAATAGTAAGTGAGGCACAACCCACTGTGTTTTCCATGATGCTACTATTATGTCAATAATGTGTCGGGCAGACATCGAAGAAGAGTGTTTTGCTGAAAGTAAGGGTTGATAAAAATTAGGAAGCTCAAATTCAATACATTGTCCTCTTACTGTGTGCATAACACTAGTTGATGTCTTCTTACTATTTTTCTTAAAGTAAGGGGTGTCATCAAACAAGAAAGTGAAGTTGACAACAATATTTTGTTACAGTCCGGAAAAAATAATAAGTGAGCCACAACCCACTATGTGTTCCATGATGCTATTGTTATGTCAATAATGTGTTGGGCAGATATCGAAGAAGAGTGTTTTGCTTAAAGTAAGGGTTGTTAAAAATTAGGAAGCTCAAATTCAATACATTGTCCTCTTACTGTGTGCATAACACTAGCTGTTGTCTTCTTACTGTTTTTCTTAAAGTAAGGGTGTCATAAAACAAGAAAGTGAAGTTGACAACAGTATTTTGTTACAGTCTGGAAAAAATAATAAATGAGGCACAACCCACTATGTTTTCCATGATGCTACTGTTATGTCAATAATGTGTTGGGAAGATATCGTAGAAGAGTGTTTTGCTTAAAGTAAGGGTTGTTAAAAATTAGGAAGCTCAAATTCAATACATTGTCCTCTTACTGTATGCATAACACTAGTTGTTGTCTTCTTACTATTTTTCTTAAAGTAAGGGGTGTCATAAAACAAGAAAGTGAAGTTGAAAATACTATTTTGTTACAGTCCGGAAAAAATAATAAGTGAGGCAAAACCCATTGTGTTTTCCATGATGCTACTATTATGTCAATAATGTGTTTGGTAGATATCGAAGAAGAGTGTTTTGCTGAAAGTAAGGGTTGTTAAAAATTAGGAAGCTCAAATTCAATACATTGTCCTCTTACTATGTGCATAACACTAGTTGTTGTCTTCGAACAAGATTTGCAAAGTCCGAGACAACCCAGTGTGTTTTCCATCCTGCAATAGTTAAGTAATTTTTTTGTTGGAAACATATGAATATATAGTGAACAAGACTCTTTTTCTTAAAGTAAGGGATGTCATAAAAAAATAAAGTGAAGTTGAAAACATTATTTTGTTATAGTCTAGAAAAAATAAGAAGTGAGCCACAACCCACTGTGTTTTCCATGATGCTACTGTTATGTAAATTTTTTGTTGGAAACATATGGGCAGATATTGAAAAAGATTTTTTTTCTCAAATTAAGTGTTGTTAAAAAACTACGATGTGAACTTCAAAACATTCATTTCTCACAGCCTGTACAAAATAATAAGTGAGCCACAACTCACTGTGTTTTCCATGATGCAACTGTTATGTGAATAATGTGTTGGGCAGATATCAAATAAGAGTGTTTTGCTGAAAGTAAGGGTTGTTAAAAATTAGGAAGCTCAAATTCAATACATTTTCCTCTTAATGTGTGCATAACAATAGCTGATGTCTTCGAACAAGATTTGCAAAATTTGGGACAACCCAATGTGTTTTCCATCCTGCAATAGTTATGTATACAAACTATTATACAGGAACCAATTCAGGTTATATGGAGAAAATACTCCAAGATAAATATTTTTTTAGAAGTAAATTACGCTCCTTAAATGGAGAAGATGTTTGAACAACTATGTTTGTAGAGGATAAACTACTCATAGAGAGTGGTGTTTTAGAATATTGAGACTTAAAACCTTACTTTAAAGGTTTTCTAGAAGGATGAATAGGGAAGTTTGTAGAGGATAAACAACTCATACAGAGTGGTGTTTTAGAATATTGAGACTTAAAACCTTACTTTAAAGGTTTTCTAGAAGGATGAATAGGGTTTTCTAATCCACCAATATATGCTTTGCTTTGTCATTAGCATTTGGGTAAGGGTAGACCATTAAAATGAATACTTTACCAATCACATTGTTGTCATTACCATATGGTTGAAGGTACACAATGAGAATCAAGGGTGCATTACTTGATTGAGATATTTTGATGGGCCTATTGTAATCACCTTTGCAATTGTTGACATTAGTCTGATTTTCATCATTCTTTTCTTGAGGCATTTCACTTGTTAATTCAGAAGTTGATTTGATCTTGTGAGTGAGTCATGGATAGTCCTTATTTCTATGTTTCCAGGATTGAGACCCAACAATATTTTTTAGGTAGTTATATATATAATATGCATTACAAATGGTGCATTTGAAATATTAGTATATCATTCTATCCACTTGTATGGATTATCACAATCCAAAACTAGATTACCGACAGTTGATGGGTTTCAAATCTCGTACCTCATGGATTGTTTTTTTTTTTTTAAATCTCAAATTTATTGATAAATGGTGGCATCGATTGTTCCCATACTAACCACTTTAGCATTAATAACCAAATGTAAAGTGCAAGCTCTAGAGAAATTTAGTTATGAAGCATGTTTGATGATTTTTAACATGTATGAACATAAAGACCATAACCAGATCGCAGAGACTGAACATTATACAAACCGAAAAGCTGAAATATTTACAAGATAACATAATCTTACAACAACTTTATAACTAAATGACATATGATAAATAAATGAACATGAGGAGAAAAACTGTCTTCATAACTGTTTCGACTCATATAATTCTATTTGCATATAGTCACAATTTTAGATCCTTATCACAATATGCAAGATGAGTGAACATGAAACAATATGCAATGTACTAGAGTTGAAAAACACTTGTATGCCAAGTCAAGTGATTATCAAAGATCTGAAATGAAGAGACCATGAACTGAATTACCAAACCAATACTGACTTGTTTACCAATCAAGAACATCTTATTGTCTTATTGCTTTGACATTAATGCCAACACATGCCAGAGGGGACAACACAAGAGTCATGTAAAATATGTGTTCCAAACATATTAACAGATAGTGAACAAGACTATTTTTCTTAAATTCTGATATGAAATGGATAATAATTATTTGTTCCAATGACATGAAATAAGTATATATGCCTATATGTTCAGCATAATTGTAATAATAAAATAATTTAAAAAGCCCATGAAAATTCTCATATCAAATGTATAACACCATAGTGGTGAAACATATGCAAATGGTGTATCTCTACACCGCAATTGTTCAATATTGAAATATTTAAACCCACAGAGCAGAATCAATATTTGGAGCCTGTCTCATCAATTCCTATGCTGCCTATTCCTTGCAATCGAGTTCAGGCCTGTGTAAAATACGACACGTTTCTTAGGGTCCTTATGTATTTCGAGGGGGTGATTCCAGATCCACGAACCCTCGCAGATGATGAACGTGAAACAATAGATTTCTTTGTACTATGTGCTTTGTCTGTGTCAGGTTTAACAGCTTCACCCTATAGCAAACAATTAATGAGAATTAACGTACGCATGGAAACAATATACACAGTATGATATATATACAGCAACATATCATTTATGTGTACCTCTAGAACATAATGCTTCATCTCCGCAAGCTGCCATATGACAAAGCTGCCCACGCACTCTGCGATGGTATCTGCGCCAGGCATGGGAAAAGGCACGTGGCATTGACCATCAATGGCCTCAACAATGTTGACTCTCGCACAATTTTCTGGGTGCCTCAAGAAGTGGGTGTGAGCGTTTCTGGCGACAACCTGTAGAATGCCTTTCGCAACCCGTTTATGCCGCCTCCAAAGGTCGACGTGATCACCGACCTTAAAAGTTATGTCATTGAACTCTATCATCTGTTCATCCACCGGATTTGCTTGCAATGGAAACGTCATTGACGTGAAGCAGAATTGAAGGCACATTAAAAGATTCCTAAAGAAATAAGAATAGACCATGGAAGTGTGTTTGGTTTCATACTGATATAGATGGCACGTCGCACCTCTCCCCATCCCCATTTGCATCTTTATTGCCATCTTTAGACGACGGGTCGGGAGGAACAACATCATCTGTTGCTTCCATGGGCAATTGTTCACCATCGAAAATCACAAAAACCTGCTTGAGGGCAGCAGTTCGTTGTTCATAATTGTTGTGTAATAGGAGGAACTGAAATGTTGCACCAAACTCAGATGCATGCAACCAATTCATTCAAATAAGAAAAACAAACTTTACTGTAAACAAAAAATTTGGAGATCACCATTTGTTTTCATTTCTTCTTCAGATGGTGTCTTGAAACTTTCAACTATGTAGGATGCTTATTCTAAATCTTATACACAGGGGTGGGAGGAACAACACCGTCTTCGCCTTTCATGGCCACAGATTCCTCTTGCGAATGAGCCCTACTGTGCTGGCGGGAAGAAACCACTTCTCGACCATCACCCTGGCATGTCATGTAAGTTAACATTAAGTGAACCTTCTATGCAACCAAACAAAAATGATTTAGCAAGGAAAATTCACATTTAACAATTCAGTTCAACATTACCATTCCTTCCTGTCTCTTTCTCTCCTGCAATCGTATTATTCTTTTCCTTCTCTGCTCCTTCATCTCGTCAGTGTTGTATAACGCCATTTTCTTCTTCACCTCGTCCTTTCCTTCTTCGGGAAGTTGAAGGAAGTTTTGTTTCCCAAACTTTTGACAAACATGTCTAACAACATGCTTCTGCTGCAGATGTTGTCATATATTTATTTGGTACTCTGTATTTTCCACCTTCTTTAGAAGGTACTATTTCAATTTATCAGGGGGAGGAGCAGGTTGTTTTGGTTCCCCCCCCAACACAGCTCGGCCACGCTTTGGTGTGTCAAGAATAGGAAGGTGGTGATGCTAAAACCTATGCACGTTGAACACTCTCCAATCATAATACTTTCTGGTACATTCTTCTACAATACAATAATATATATATATATATATATATATATATATATATATATGCCATTCACTGTTTCTCTTCTGTATTCAGCAGCAACCTGCACAGCAAGTTTGGAAAAGAAAATTGCTTAATATATTTGATATTCAATCAAATTGAATGCACAACATATATACACAGCCAAACGATGCAATAATTCGGTTATTATATCTACCTTCCCGCCCAGCACATCACCCCGTGCTTCATTGGATCCCTCTCCATCCTTAGGGTCTCCCTCTGCACGCTTTTCCTTCTGGTCATGGACTATGGAAAGAGCGAGATCATCTCCCTGATTATTTTCCTGAATCAAAGGAATGATATATGCCAAAATCAAAATATTTGTAAGAGACATGATATTTTTGAACTGAAATTAAAAAGCATTATGATTCATGCATAGGAAGGGAAGGGCAATTGGAAGTTCACAATCAATTACTGAACACTTCGTTTCCTTACGATTGACCGTTTTCATAAATTGAGGGGACTTCCTCCGTACCACGGTTGCTGCCTCCTGAATAAAACATTCCCACTTTCCAATCAACCTCATAACCACTTATGAGAGATTAAAATTGTACATTGGATTGCATCTTGTAATCACCAGATCTTACCTGCACGTTTCATGAATGGGACCGCCCCGAAGAAGATGCCAAACTACACAACCTTTTAGGTGTGTTGTCCACGTCAATGAAATTCTTCACTACAGGAACCAATTTTTGTTTTACAGCACACATCCTTGGTTTCCTGTAAACTGTAAAATTGTTGCAAGTGTTATGGACAGTTAAAGTTCAAAAATTTATTGCACAATTTTGCAGTAATCAAGCATATATTGTTTTCAATGAAAAGTAGAAATTGAAAATGAACAAATGAAATTGAAACGCTATACAAGTAACAAATTGTTAAAAGACAACACTTTCTATTATGCAGACTGTTACAAAACACTATATTGAAGTTCACATTCATATTTTATAAGAATCCATCACATGCACTAAACATTCCATTTCAATATCGGAATATGTTTCAAACAGAAGATGCACAAAAAATATTGCACGATGGAAAACACATTGGGTTGTCCTTCACTTTTCAAATATTGTTCAATGATGACACTTAGTGTTATGCACACCATAAGAAAACAATGTATTGAAGGTCACTTTCATATTTTATAACTTCCCTTGCTTGCAACAAAAGTTGCACAAAAAAAAGAAGTAAAGTTGCAGTATGGAAAACCCAGCGGGTTGTCTGTCGCTTCTCAAAAGCTTAAATAATTATGGTTATTTTTTAGCTTTAGGATTATTTAGGTTATATATAATGGGAGCAAGTTAAGTACTGGAAAAAAATCACATATGTATATAACAAAGGATATGCCGGTTTGAAGCGTTTTTTTTGTGTTGAGGGTTTTGAAATTTTTGTTTTGTTTCCTCCCCGTATGCTGGTTTTCAAATTTTTCCTTTTCCGAATGAAATAAGTGACAACCCATTGTAGAAATATGAGTGAAATTACTAAATAATGTTTGTAGAAAGCATAATCTGTGGGTTTTGCAATGAAATGCTATATTTCAAAAATCATGTAAAACCCAGAATGTTGCCATTGTTTGCATTATTTTTTGGAATGGATAGAAAAGGGCATACCATGGCATTCGAAATCATAATTGGGAAATAGGAAAAATCCCACATCCAATCCCATTTTTTCCACCATTTTAAACACCGTTGTTTTGGAAAACACACTGTCTTGTAAAACTCAGACTATTGTAAAACCCACTGTTTCACTATGACGTCTCCTCATGTTATGTATGTGTCCACATATGTTTTTATGTATGTTTTTCATGTGGTTTTCAATGTGCATAGGTGAATTTTGTCTAGGAATATGAAACCAACGTAAATCGTAGAAAAAATTTACCTATGTACATTGAAAAACGCATTAAAAACATGCACGGATATTACACAACATGACGAGACGTCATAGTTGGAAAACACACTATCTCCTCTCTGTTGCAGAGGAACTGGCATATCCTATGTTATATACATATGTGAGTTTTGTCCAGGAGTTAGCTTGCTCCCTCCTTAACTCGTGGAAAAAATTCACCTATGTGTATATGATAGAATATGCGGCCATACTGCATGGAGAAAACAAGCCGCGATGGAAGAGGTGGGACCCGCGGTGACAAAAAAGGTTGTCAGATGGAAGGAAAGACATGATGGCTGGACATCTCATCCCCCATGCCATTTGTTGTCCCATCACTAGGAAATCATGTCACTGCCGATGATTTTTCAAAATAATCGTTCGGCGTGGATGGACAAAAAGCCAAAAACGTTGCCATTCGAAATGATTATTAGCAAATAATAAAAAGGGCTGACAAGGTTCGATTTTTACCTTTTTTGGACGGCGATGTTTTGGTGGATAGAGAGGGCAAGAGTAGTAGCCATGCAGAGCTCCTTCGGGTATGTATATCCACTCTGTGTTATGCACAGAGTAAGAGGACAATTTATTGAATCCGAGCTTCATAATTTTTGACAACCCTTACTTTTAGCAAAACACTCTTGTTCGATCTCTGCCCAACACATTATTCACATAACAGTTGCATCATGGAAAACATAGTGGGTTGTGGCTCACTTATTATTTTATTCAGGCTGTGAGAAATGAATGTTTTGAAGTTCATGTTGTACTTTTTTAACAACACCTACTTCAAGCAAAACACTCTTTTTTAATATCTGCCCATATGTTTCCAACACAAAATTCACATAACAGTAGCATCATGGAAAACATAGTGGGTTTCGGCTCACTTCTTATTTTTTCCTGACTGTAACAAAATAATGTTTTCAACTTCCCTTTCTTGTCTTATGAGACCCCTTACTTTAAGAAAAATAGTCTTGTTCACTACCTGTTCATATGTTTCCAGTAAAAAATTTACTTAACTGTTGCAGTATGGAAAACACAATGGGTTGTCGCTAACTTTGCAAAAATAGTAAGAAGACAACAACTAGTGTTATGCACACAGTAAGAGGACAATGTATTGAATCTGAGCTTCATAATTTTTAACAACCCTTACTTTTAGCAAAACACTCGTGTTTGATCTCTGCCCAACACATTATTCACATAATAGTTGCATCATGGAAAATACATTGGGTTGTGGCTCTCTTATTTATTTTATGTAGGCTGTGAGAAATGAATTTTTTGAAGTTCATGTTGTACTTTTTTAACAACACCTACTTCGAGCAAAACACTCTTTTTCAATATTTGCCCATATGTTTCCAACACAAAATTTACATAACAGTAGCATCATGGAAAAGACAGTGGGTTTTTGCATGTTATGATGCCTCTCACATGCATTCTTCTAGGGATAATAGCAACGTCCAATTACAACGTAGAGGATAATCTCGCTACAAAATATAGTAAAATCAAGCTATTATCCCTGAAAAAACATGTGTTTGAAATGATAATATAATCAGACATAAACGATATCAATTTTCCACAATCCGTATTGATTATTGCTAGTTGAATTGTGGATTCGATTGTGTAAGAATTCTTGCATCAACATTTGGCATCACACTCCATGATCCAACATAAGGATGAATAAGACAACATCACTCATCATGATGTTGGATCATGGAGTCTCATCTGCAACGTTGATGCAAACATTCTTAGACAATCGAATTCACAAATCAATTAGCTATGATAGGCAGATATGTCTTATCCCTGAAGAAGGGAAATACATTATCATGTGTAAGCCATGTCGCAAGGAGATCACCTTCTGGAATTAGGAATAGGCTATTCTCCCTACAAAAACGTGTGTGACATGCATCCTAATAGTCATCTTCTTTTCAAAATAATTGTTCAACATGGATGCACAAAAATCCCAATACATGTCATTGAAAACCATTATTTCCAAATAGCAAAACAAGGTTCCAAGAATGTAATTAAATTGGAAAACTGAAATGGGACAGTGTGTTTTCAACACTGCAAACCATCTATAACACCATGCCTTGCAAGTATTATGTTATGATACTTGCAAGGCACAATGTTGTTATAGATGGTCTACAGTGTTGAAAAAACACACTGTCCCATTTCAGTAATTTGAATCTCCTTGTTTAAATGTAAAGGGTCGTCTCATGGTGGGTTGCTTGCTTCTTAACACGCATGGTCTTACAACATGGAATGTTACTTGAATGTCTTCAAAATCACACATTCCATTGTTGTGTTTAAATTTTGCACCATTGAAAAAAAATAGTTCACAAAATAATTTTGAATGGGAAACACAGTGTTGGGTTTCAGTTATTTGAATCTCCCTGTTTAGATGTAAAGGGTCGTCTCATGGTGGGTTGCTTGGTTCTTAAGACCCACGGTTTTGTAAGATGGAATGTTAGAAAACAATATGAAATTCTTCTAGATCACACCTTCCATTGTTGTGTTTAAGTTTCAAGTATATAACAAATTGCATGCTTCATAACACATTGCATTTTTCAACCTCCACATCACAACATACCCTAGCCCTTTCTGGTTTTAGACTAGTATATCTAGGTGTGCACATTGTGTAGTGCATGTCAGAAAATACAATGTGTTTTGAAGCCTGCCTTTACTTATACAGTATACCCAACCTTTGTCTTGTAATGCAAATATACAAACGTATAGATGGTGTTTTATTTTATCAAATAGCACATCTCTCATTTAACGGGGACAATAATAACCCTCAACACATAGTGTAATTCATAGTATGCACTTCATTCTGTTTCGCAACAATTCATGTTGGAAAACCCTACGTGTTAAGAAAGAAGCAACCCAAATAGTGTTTTCAAACCCTCTGCAACACTATTGGATAGTACACATCACCTCAATTTGGTCGGTATTCTCCTCGAAGTCGTCCACGTGCACTGAGACCTTCTGCTTTCCCTTTCAACATGCAGACAGGAAACAAAGCAAATAGTATTTTCGCCTTGCTTTCTCCAAACAGAAAAGTCCCACGTCATTCCCTTCCACTTTTCCCATGCCACACAAAAGAAACTTGCTGACGAAGCTAACCCGCCCGCTTTTGGAGCCCGGCAACGGGCGAGAAAACGCACCTAGCAGTGCCGTTAACTCTTGCCTGACCGTAGCTCGGATGTTTCATCCCGTCTGCCCTTTTCGTCACTTTTTGTTTCCATGTATGTTGTTATTCTAATAGCTCTTTTACAATTTGTCTATAATATTTAGGGCCAAGTAATGGGAGTAGGCCAAATTATCAATTAAGTTATTCCTACCCATTGGCTTTACGAGTTCTATTTAATACAGTGCATAGAACTATTTGGAGTAGTCGCTTGTTATATGTGCACATCTTTTTGCAGTGTGGTGGTCAGATCAAAACATACTCAAAAAGAGCAGAAATAGAATATAGAAATAGCATTCTACAAATTTTCCATTAGATGTTGTTAAAAAACGAACCATTTATAACTTACTAAATATTGTATACAAATAGCGAAAATGTAAAAAGAACTATTACGAAAAAAATTATGCACCACATATATACTCTTTTGGTGAAAGATTTCAAATTACCGCAAAACACTTTAGAATGACATGAAAATGACAGCTGAATAAAAACCCCAACATTTCACAATTTCAAACAAATCGGCACTTCTAAATGCATATTAAATTTTGGAAATTTAACCGTCCACTACACTTGCGATTCAAGCTATGGAAGCCAGAATCACCTGTATTTACTGCAGAAGGTTCACATCTCCTGAAGCATCCTTCTCAATTCACCTGCCCTTGTTTTGTTCAATTTTCTTTTGTGGCCTATATAAACCACCTAGAAGAAAGACAAGTGTTAGTGATAGATTAAATTGGAAAATTAAAGATAATTGGTGCTAGAAATAATTTTATTTCTTCTATATTTCCCCAATATATGATTTATATGTTCTGTTGAGTGCAAAAAGCCAGCTTGCATAGACAATAAACAAACATATTAAACTGTACATTGGGAATTTAATTTCCAATTTAACCTATCACTAACACTAGTATATATATCAGCAATCATATGTTCCATTTTTTCCATTATGCTGGAACTGTGGAGCAATGAACGTTCATTCTGTTGGATAAATTCATTTGTTCCAATCAGGAATCAGGAGAAAGCTAACTCATAAACAAAAAGCACCTATGTATGTAACATGAGATAAAAATGGCATTTCATTTTCCTCATCTGATTCGACCAAATAAATTCTCGTACTATTTGCAGTGTTGGAAAATACAATGTCTCCATATAAGGTGTTAAAAAACAAGCAGCCCAAATAGTGTTGTAAAACCCTCTGCAACAGAGAGGAGATAGTGTGTTTTCCAACTACGAAGTCTCTACATGTTATGTATGTATCCATGTATGTTTTTCATGCATTTTTTGATGTACATAGGTGTAATTGTATGTCTAGGAGTTAGCTGTCTCCTTAACAAATAAGCAACCCAAATAGTATTGTAAAACCCTCTGCGACAGAGAGGAGACAGTGTGTTTTCCAACTGTGCAACTAATGAGAGCAATTAAATTGTTCCAATTAGGACAAAGCTAACTCATAAAAAAAAACACCTATTTATGTAACATGAGATTAAAAAGGCATTTTATTTTCCTCATCTGATTCGACCAAATAAGTGCTCACATTATCTGCACAATTGGAAAACACATTGTCTCGATATAAGGTGTTAAGAAACAAGCAAGCTAACTCAAACAAAAAGCACCTATTTATGTAACATGAGATCAAAATGACATTTCATTTTCCTCATCTGATTTGACCAACTAATTGCTCCCATTATCTGCACGGTTGGAAAACACACTGTCTGGATATAACATGTTAAGAAAGAAGCAA
>CM021100.1:834695664-834737628 GCA_007115665.2 Sequoiadendron giganteum | reverse complement strand
GTCACGGCACGGCAGCGGGCCCCACTTTTCATACCATTTTTGTGCCGCCATCACTACCACGAGTCTTGCGTGTTTGGCCTTTGCAGGGTACGAAAATGTGGAAAATATGTGATGGCAACATCTATCCAGCCCCATGGATGCCATCTCCACCACCACCGCCATCAAATTCCGATTCTGCTGTCCGATGGGATTTGTAATTAATGACAGCCGCGATGGATTTGGATTTCCCGCAGAAATTAAAAACGCAGAAATTTCCCGCAGGCTGTGCAGTGATTTCGCCAACAACCTACTGTAATGAAAAACTCATATGACGACAAATACTAACGAAAACTTACATTCGTTAATTCTAATAAAGACATCAACCAATATCTGGATAACTTAGTCACAGGATAATAACTTGCAGATCATTGTCTTACATTATTGCTTTATTTAAGGGATAGAATGGGGGTCAAATATAGATAAAATATAGTTGAGAAAGATAGTTTAACGGCTAAAATATATTTCAAAAGAGCAAATATATTTGTGATAAAATTTAGTTAAGGATAAATGTTTTCCTTAGGGATGATCATAAGTACCGAATCTTTTTATTATTACGTTGGAAATTTGTAAATAATTGGAAGTAAAATATGTTGTAATATTTTAATTTTATTAATTAAAATTAGAAAGGCTAATTATCACGGGAGCCGGTTAACTGTTAGACAAAATTCACCTATGTACATCGAAAAATGCATGAAAAACATATACATGAACATACATAGATACATACATAACATGACGAGACGTCGTAGTGCGGGGCCCGCCAGACGCCTGAAACCGACGGATGGGACGAAACGTCTGAGCTATTGTCGGGCGGGAGTTAACGGCGCCGTCAGGTGCGTTTTCCCGCCCGTTGCCAGGCGAAAAAGCGAGCGGGTTAGCTTCGTCAGCAAGTTTCTGTTGTGTGGCACGGGAAAAGTGGAAGGGAATGACCTGGGCCTTTTCTATTTCGAGAAAGCAAGGCGAAAATACTATTTGTTTTGTTTCCTGTCTGCACGTTGAAAGGGAAAGCTGAAGGTCTGAGTGCACGTAGACGACTTCGAAGAGAATACAGACCAAATAAGCTAAAGTGTGGAGTGCACGTGGAGGATTTGGAGGAGAATACAGACGAAATCGAGGTGAAGGGTAATTTTGTTGCAAGCAGAGGGTTTTACAAGATGTTTTAATTTGAAATTTGGGAAATACAATGTGGAGTATTTCAGTTGCTTGAATGTTTTCAAAATCACACGTTCCATTGTTGTGTTTAAATTTCGCACCATTGAAAAAAAAATTGCAAAAAATAATTCTGAATGGAAAGCGCAGTGCTGGGTTTCAATAAAAATATTGTACAAATTAATTATGTATGAGAAACACAGTGTTGGGTTTCATTTATTTGAATCTCCTTGTTTAAATGTAGAGGGTTTTACAAGTTCTTAGTTTAAAATTTGCGAAACACAATGTCGAGTATTTCAGTTGCTTGAATGTCTTCAAAATCACACATTTCATTGTTGTGTTTAAATTTTGCACCATTGAAAAAAAAATTGCAAAAAATAATTCTAAATGGGAAACGCAGTGTTGGGTTTCAATAAAAAAACTGTACAAAATAATTATGAATGGGAAACACAGTGTTGGGTTTCATTTATTTGAATCTCCTTGTTTAAATGTAGAGGGTTTTACAAGTTATTTTAGTTTGAAATTTGGGAAACACAATGTCGAGTATTTCAATTGCTTGAATGTCTTCAAAATCACACATTCCATTGTTGTGTTTAAATTTCACACAATTGAAAAAAAAAACTGCAAAAAATAATTTTGGATGGGAAATGCAGTGTTGGGTTTCAATAAAAAAACTGTACAAAATAATTTTGAATGGGAAACACAGTGTTGGGTTTCATTTATTTGAATCTCCTTGTTTAAATGTAGAGGGTTTTACAAGTTCTTTTAGTTTGAAATTTGGGAAACACAATGTCGAGTATTTCAGTTGCTTGAATGTCTTCAAAATCACACATTTCATTGTTGTGTTTAAATTTCACACCATTGAAAAAAAAATACAAAAAATAATTCTGAATGGGAAACGCAGTGTTGGGTTTCAATAAAAAAATTGTACAAAATAATTTTGAATGGGAAACACAGTGTTGGGTTTCATTTATTTGAATCTCTTTGTTTAAATGTAGAGGGTTTTACAAGTTCTTTTAGTTTGAAATTTGGGAAACACAATGTCGAGTATTTCAGTTGCTCAAATGTCTTCAAAATCACACATTCCATTGTTGTGTTTAAATTTCGCACCATTGAAAAAAAAATGCAAAAAATAATTATGAATGGGAAACGCAGTGCTGGGTTTCAATAAAAAAACTGTAAAAAATAATTTTGAATGGGAAACACGGTGTTGGGTTTCATTTATTTGAATCTCCTTGTTTTAATGTAGAGGGTTTTACAAGTTCTTTTAGTTTGAAATTTGAGAAACACAATGTCGGGTATTTCAGTTGCTTGAATGTCTTCAAAATCACACATTCCATTGTTGTGTTTAAATTTCGCACCATTGAAAAAATAAATGCAAAAAATAATATTAAACTACTATCTTATACTACTAATACATAAGAAAAGAGACAAAAGCCATAATTTTTTTCATCAAAATAATAGACCAAGGCCTTAGTACATGAAAAACTCCAATACCCAACTTGGACATCAATGAATTCACATGGACGTCATATGGGCTCAATCAATGAGACCCTAAATACAAAATAAAACCACAAAGACATGTTCGACTCATAACTATCTTATGGATTAAATCCCTAAATATAGTTCTCTATTTTGGAGCCACTAGCACATGTGGGACCCATTTTTATGACAAGATTCTCAACTTCTTCTTCTAGTACTTAAGAAAGGGAAAATACTTTAAATGAGTTTAAAGTCAAATGGAATATGAAAAATAATGACAAGGTTACCATTAGAATATAAATAGAAGATACCTCTATAATTATGCAATATAGGAATCCAAATTCACATTCTAAGAGTATTTGAGATGCACGAGATAGAAATATTATTACAATATAAATAGAATCTTAATCCAAGCAATGTATTTGTACAATCCTTATCAAACAATCTCACTTTAATCTCAATTTTACTAACATCCATATTCACCTATTTATGATTTTTCTCCATCCTTAATTTTATTCTCAGCTTCATTCTTGAACCACTTTAGGAATCTATGTTGAAGATTAAAACCATCATTGAGTGATTTCATTTTAGGCCATAGTCTTCTTGATATAATTATTATTCCTTTTAGTAGTTGTTTATATATTCTTAAATATAGGGCTATCAATAAACTCAATTGAAGAATCAATGATATCTAGGTATTTTCCTTTTGTATTAGAGGGAGGGGAAATGATATCAATAGGGGAAACATTAGATGGATCACCTCAACACTAAGATTAGAGGGGGTAGGACTTCTACTAGTACTAGCTCTACCTATAGGTCTAATAAGTTTAAAGAAGATAATAGTAGGAATAGTGAAGATTTAGTGGGATAATTTGTAGTTTCCTCACCAAGACTAGACCTCTTGTAAGATTTAAAAATAAGAGCGCTTTTTCATTAACAACCACCCCATGGTTGGATTTGAGAAGTAAGGAATTGAATTTATCACAATTATAAAGTTAAATTATAAAAAGTTGGTGTACTGGACCACTTTTTCTTACCTAGAATCTCATTCATGACTTCTTTCTCTATATATATTGAAAGGTACAAAGCAAAGCATACTAGGTAATTATGCCTTATATTGTTTACAAAGGGAAAGATATTTAACAAAAGATAGATAATTTATACTTCTCATTTAGGGTAAAATATTTAATGAGAAAGAAGTTGAATTCATTTTAAGGAAGAGCCTCCTTGAGAAATCTTAATTATCATTTAATGAGCTTCTCAAAGCCTTTTACGAAAGTGTCAATGTTTTCTTTTCTTTGACATTTGCTCGCTTGATGGGTCTTTACTCTTTTCTTAGACATGCTAGCAACTACAATGTTGAACTCTTTAGAGTCTTAAAATTTCAGATCCCTCACAATAACCTTCTTACTCTTCCATTGTACAATTAAATCTCTATGAACTAATGGATCGTAACTATCTATGTATTATATAAATGGATTTAGCTCACCCTTCACAAGGATTGCCAAATAGTAATTTTTTTATTGTATTATTGACAATAATAAGCCTCTATTCATAGTCTTTCATCTCCCATGATAATCTTCCAAACGTACTAGTCCATAAAAAAGTAGAAAATGATGAAATTATTAAGTCTCATTGGAAAAAATGAAAGAAGTTGATTCCCGAAGAGGGATCAATAAGTAGATTGATTGATAGGTAGTATCCTTTACAAATAAAGAGAAAAATGGTGATATCATTGACCTCCAAGTTGTAGATTGTGATAAATTTAAAGGAGTAACCCAAATAAATATTTTGATAAACTTCAATTATTATCAAGTCATTCAATAATTTTCCCAATATCACATAATTGCAATCAACCCCACTTCTCATAATTATTCCACAAGTAATTTTACTAGGAAAAGATTTTCCATCATACCAATGCGATGTTTTCCATAAAACAACTCATATTGTCTAAAGAAATATTTTTTCCACTACCTCCATGGTAGAGATGATCAATTGTTTCCTCATTTATGGAGTGAATTTTCTTATAGCTTTTAATAATTTTTAAGATATTCCAAGAGGGGGAGAAAGGTAATTGAGGTAGTTTAAAATACCGAGGGAATCTCCATTCATCATTAAGGGTGAGAACTTGATATTTAGATAGAGTAGGTGAATAAATATTCTAGAAAAATGTGAAAAATAGAGTCAACATTATTCTCACAAAGATCACATCTATTGGGGATTGTAATGGGTCTATTTTTAAGATTATCAATAATCAATAATTTACTCTAACAAGCAACGTGCTAGATGTTGGAGATTGAATTTATCTAATATATTCTTGTTCAAAATCTTTTTTTTTCAAACACCTCAACATGTATATCATGTTCAAGGAGATAAGTAGATGCAATAGTACACTTCCATATGGAAGAACCCACCCAAATGGTTTATTTTTTCCTATTAAACTAGACTATATAGAACTCTTTAACTTCTCTATAAGGTAGCTAATAACCTCTTGATTGAGATGATTGAGAGGAGTAAATAAATTAATCAACTTTCTACATTAAGTACCATATTCCTAGTAATTAGCCACACAGTATGAAAATAAAGAAGAAAGACCATTCTTGATAGCTAAACAAGGGATTAAAAAATTATGGAGAGTGTTTCCCAACCAAGAATCATACTGAAATCTAGCCTTCAACCCATTTCCTACATTTCAAATTGGTCTCTTTCTTATGAGTTATCTATAATTTTTTACTTTAATACATATAAGTAAGACATTATATAAGTTATCCAAATTTGGAAAATCAATAACAAGTAACCCATTGAAGTATTTAGCCTCCAATATATTAGTTCAATTGTTATTCTCTTTTGCAAGTCTTTAAATAATTTTGAATGAGAAACACAATGTTGGGTTTCAATAAAAAAACTACACAAAATAATTGTGAATGGGAAACACAGTGTTGGGTTTCAATTATTTGAGTCTCATTGTTTAAATGTAGAGGGTTGTCTCATGGTGGGTTTCTTGCTTCTTAAAACCCATGTTTTTGCAATATGGAATGTTACAATATAGTATGACTGTCTTCCAAATCACACATTTCATTGTTGTGTTTAAATTTCAGTCGATTGATAAGAAAACTGCACAAAATAATTTTGAATGGGAAACACAGTGCTGGGTTTCAGTTATTTGAATCTCCTTGTTTAAATGCAAAAGGTTGTCTCATGGTGGGTTGCTTGCTTCTTAACACACGGTTTTGCAACATGGAATGTTACTTGAATGTCTTCCAAATCACACATTCCATTGCTGTGTTTAAATTTTGCAACATTGAAAAAAAAAAGTGTAGAAAAGAATTCTAAATGGGAAACACAGTGCTAGGTTTCAGTTATTTTAATCATCCACTTGAAATGTAAAGGGTTTTGTTATGGTCGATTGCTTGCTTCTTAACACCCACGGTTTTGTTAAGGTGGCAGAATTTTGATCCTAGGTTTTCTTCGACATGGTGCTTCTTGGTGAAGTTGTGGAATGGGAAATCGAGCAAATACCAATCATTCAACCTAATTTAATGTGGCTCAAGGAGGAACAAATCAACATTGTTTCTGAGCTACATTCGCTTGCATGGAATGAAAATTCTAGCTACCCCGAATATTGGAGGGTGATCTCTATCTTAGATAGAGAGGAAGAGCGAGCCAGATTTAATAATTTTCTTAATGAAATGCTTGAGGATATTTTATGGGTTGCAGCTCCTCCGGTTATTTAGCGAACTTGGTTTCTTTATGCAGTTGTCAACAAAAACGGTTTCTTTCGATAGAAACTGAATCTTTACTTTACATGCATGAAAATTTTGTAATTATGAATAGTGACCGAATTCCTAGGGTTTAATGGAAACAGTGTCTGTTTCTTAATGAATTATTGCAACCTTGGTCATTTTTAAGGAGGATTGTGAACAATTATTGGAGAAAAAAAATTGGAAGGAAAGAAAGAGAGGAAAAGGGGGGAGAAGGGAATTTTTTATTTTCAGACTATTTTGTTACGCAACCATGGAGCCTTTGAACCCATATTTTGTATTGAGAAAAAAGGAAATAAGATTGAATCCTTGAGTTTGTTAATATTTTCTTGATCACAAATGTCTTTGTGCTTCTGTGATCGTTCTTCAATATGATATTTGCTGAGTCGAATTGTGTTGATGTTTTATTTGCTAAATCTGTGAATTCTAAAAGAAATCATCTTGTGAAATTAGTTTGTTGTTTATCTTTCTTTGTCTCAATATGGAATGTTACAATACAGTATGACTATCTTCCAAATCATACATTCCATTGTTGTGTATAAATTTCAATTGATTGATAAGAAAACTACAAAAAATAATTCTGAATGGGACACAGAGTGTTGGGTTCCAGTTATTTGAATCTCCTTGTTTAAATGTAGAGGGTTGTGTCATGGTGGGTTGCTTGCTTCTTAAAACCCAGGGTTTTGCAATATGGAATGTTACAATACAGTATGACTGTCTTCCAAATCACACATTCCATTTTTGTGTTTAACTTTCGCATGATTGACAAAATCAATTGGAAAAAAGAAACGTGATTTGGAAAACACAATGTTGGGTTTTAGTTATTTG
Source organism: Sequoiadendron giganteum (assembly GCA_007115665.2). NCBI lineage: Eukaryota > Viridiplantae > Streptophyta > Pinopsida > Cupressales > Cupressaceae > Sequoiadendron > Sequoiadendron giganteum. The sequence continues at coordinate 834,730,369 of CM021100.1, read as the reverse complement.
AATGTCCATGTTTAATTGTGAAGGGTTGTCTCATGGTGGGTTGATTTTTTCTTAACACCTATGGGTTTGAAACATGGAATGTTACAAAACCATATGAATGTATTCAAAATCATAGATTCCATTATTGTGTTTGAATTTCACATGATTGAAAGAAAAGTGCAAAAAATTATTGTGATTCAGAAAACACAGTGTTGGGTTTTAGTTATTTAAATCTCCATGTTCAACTGTCAAGGGTTGTCTCATGGTAGGTTGCTTGATTCTTAACACCTACGATTTTGCAACATGGAATGTTATAGGATAGTATGAATGTCTTCCAAACCACACATTCCATTGTTGTGTATGAATTTCACATGATTGAAACAAAAGTGTAGAAAATAATTGTGATTCGGAAAACATAGTGTTGGGTTGTTGGATTATCTGATTTCTAGCATGCGTTTGTGTTATATTTTATGTGTAGCTCGATTGAATCTATCACCTTTAATTTTCCTCGGTTGAAGCCGGAACGTCTTATTGGTTTGACATGGGTGAGAGCAATGCAAGCATATTTTATCTATGTTTAATGAATGCTTTTTCTCTTTTTCTTCACACAATCCACACTAATTTTAAGTATTCGTCCAATGTTGTGATTTCCTAGAATGGGGAGAGGTTTGAAATGGAAGAAGATAGTGAAATTGGAGGTGCAAGATGTACAAAATGGAGGCTCTCCTTTTTTGTCTTCTGATTTGGAATGGGCTAGTATTTCTGTCAACAAGGATAAGGTCCCTGACCTTGTTGCAACAATTCCTCTTATGAGACTTGATCAGTTCATTCATGGTGAAACGCCCATTGAAGGTGTAGAAACAAACTTTTTGGACAAGAAAATAAGAGAACCTACCATCTCTTATCTCATCTACGACAAAACTTATAGCAAAAAAAAATTGTATAAGAGGTTTGTATATATCGACATTCATTTCTATGGCCGAATGATATTTTACTCTCTTGGTTGAACATGATGAGATGATGCCTTTCTTGTAGCTATTGGTGTCAATACGATCCTAAAGACAATAGAAACTAGCCTCCACTAGAAAAGAAACTACATAAGACGTTTATACAAAAGCGAGGTTGTCAATACCACTTCATGGTAAAGGTTATGGAAGGCAAACCCGATGTTGCCTATATTATCTACAAAGAAATGTTCCACGTAGATAAAAACGGTGAATTTTTCCATGGAATTCATGACACAAGTGGAGAGAAGTGTTCTATGTTTGCCGCTAATCTATACATGGAGTGCAAAAGCTATAGTGAAAGCCTTTTGCTCATGGACGTCAGTGTCAATACAATAATGGATAGACACATCAGTGATCCTCTGTTATGTGGCATGATGTCTAAGAGAGATCAATTCCTTACAAGAAAGGATGTAATGAATGCGTGGTGAAAGGTGCGTTCTACTCACACACAAAAACAAAAAGTTGATTCGACAAGTATCCTATTGTGGAGTGGACATGACTTTGACAACTTCTTCTACTTTCAACGGCCTGATGGGACAATACGCCTTTTGTTATTGGGGTTCAGACTCCATGGTTGTTGGATAGGATGGTTAGTTGCTCGCACAATTCAGTCATCTCGATGGATTCCACGTTTGTAACTAACAAATATGAGGTGAGGCCTTACAAACATTGACAAATAGTTTTTCGTGTTTTCAATGATCTTATTGGCTGTAAACTTCACAATGCTCATGCCGAGTTATTCTCTCTACAGTACCCATTGTATACTCTCCTCGTTTTTGATGAGCAATAGAGTGGTGTGCCGATTGCGTGGGTAGTCTCCTCAACAAACAAGATTGAGGAAATCTTTGCATGGCTACGTGTATTGCTCGAATGTGGAAGAAGAGTCAGGCCCAACTGGAGAATCAATTCACTTTTGAATGATGATATGACTACAAAGATCCAATCCATACAGTATGTGCATCCCTTTCTTCATTTGTGTACCTTTCTCATTTGCTATTCATTTTCAATGCCACTTTCTCATGCACTCGAGCGATAAACAATATCGTTTGTATTGTCTATTAGGGTTTTCTTTCAATGTCGTGTGCTTCTATGCCTTTGGCATGTCAAAAGGGCTTGGCTAAAGAATGTATATAAGTATGCAACCAAGGAAAGGGCAATGGACGTCTTCCACAATCTTGGCACGATCATGATGGCAATCATTGACACCAAAGATTGCGTCACTTAGCTATTGAACTCTTTCTTTGAGGAGTTCAATGATCAGGCTTGATTCTTAGAGTACTTCAAGAAGAATTGGTGTGAAGGAGAAGGTCGAATTGGTGAGTTGACAATTTTTGTCACCTCGCATGATTCGCACCATTCAAATTCTTTGATGTCACATCTAATACGTTGTGGCTTACTTGACTATTGGATGTTTTTGTTCGCAGCCATGTGGGCAAGAAATTGCAGACTATTCCCACATGCCAACCAGGATACGAATGCAGCCATAGAGTCGTACCATTGCATACTAAAAAATTGGTACTTGTGCGATCGTTTAAAAAAATGAAATAGGAGAATGGACTATTTGTATTACACACTTGTGTATAAAATGGAACCATTCTATAGGAAAAAGGACAAGTTGCAGCATTATGGTTTTCTAATGAATAAAAAATATTTAAATATGCGATCTAATGTGGAGTGGGCCAAGGCAATTTCAGACGATGACTATATTCCCAATGAAACAGATCTTGGACGGTACTGGGTGAAAAGTCAAAGTAGGTCAATGCACTACCTTGTTTGGAAATTTGGGGAGCAACTTTTTGTTTGTGACTGCCCTTGGAGTTTGGAGGGGAACACTTGCAAACATGTCATCAAGGTTGCTCACTTGATTAAAATATCATCTATCAATGGAGGGGTGGTCCATGGTAAGTGAATTTCAATTCGAATTGTGTTACTTTATTGGAGTCAATTGTGTTTTTCATTTTCTACAGCCTAATACAAATTTCTTTTGGGTCCTCATTTAGATGGGGGAGGTCAACCAATTGATACAAACATAGATTTGAATGAGACATTATCAGAGGGGGCCATAGAAGAAAACAATCCTAATTTTCTGACCCCTGTGCAAGCTCCTTCTATGACTCATGTATATGATGAACATTTGGTGACAATGTCTCTTTGGAATGACACTAATGATCTCTTGAAGAAAGTGATATGTACACCACCACTCTCTACAATAGGTGCAGTCATATGCAAAATGTGTGGACAGGTTTGTAGAGGACCTATGGTAATCAAATGCATTTCCATTTGAATTCATTCTGGATCCTGATCAAGCTACAACTAGCATCATTCACATGCATCCATGGTTTAGTGCAACCAGGGATCGTTGTTGATGTCCAACCCGATGTACGAAGCATTCTGCACAACAGTTAGATCACCAAACCCCTTTGGATGACTCCTTTCCATCATCCGTGAACAATAGTTTGAATTTGAATGTCAATATGCAATGCCAGACTTCAGGTGCAACTACTATGGATGTGGCAGAGGATACAACATCTAATACGAGTGAGTATGAGAAAACCCATTTCAATTTCTTTATTGTAATTATAGGAAATGGTATTGCAGATTCCTTTTTCCAGTATGTGCTTGTACCATGCCATAAACTTTATGATTTCATTTATGGCTTTTTTTTCTCACTTCAGCATTCCAATCTTAGGAAAGGAGTCCTCGTCGACGACTGTCTTTTGCGGGTGTAAACCCAATGGAAGGTATGGTTCAAATTTATTAACTTTTCTTACATAATTCCATTTTTCGGTATGACGTTATGTAATTTAAGATGTGTATATGCTGAATCATGGAGGGGAAGTGAACCATTCAATGTTTGGTTGCTGATCTTTAGAAAATATAGAAGATTTCCAATGAAAAAGGATGCGTACAAGTTGGTAATTGAGGAAAGTGCATTCAAAGGGGCTGAAAGTTTGTTCCTAAAGCATGGGAAAAAATTTCTAAACATGTTTCATATGGTGGTAAAGCATGGGAAGGTTTGGAATACAGTATTCTATTAAAGCCTCATTTGATAGAGATTTTTTTGTGCATAAAGTAAGGGTTTAGTAGATCAGAGTTGGCTTGAGCCTTTGTATTCGTAAAAGTAGATGATGATTTAAGACCTACTTCTTTCGAAATTTGGGCTAATTGAGTGCATTTCCAACAGTAGAATCATGTTTTCAAGCATTCTTTTCAAAACAATAGCATCTCAATTTGTGATATGTAAAAATTGGCATAAATGGGTTTCTGGAACAGCAAATACCTTATGGAACAAACACTTCAAACAAGCTCTTCTTCACTATCGTGGACCCCAAAATAGGCCTATTTTACAAACAAAATAATTAAGCCTAAAACATTCTTCAAGAATGACTAATTAAGCTTGCAAAAACTTAATCTTACCTTAAAATTTTCCGCCCCCGAGTTTGATAGACATTCACTTACTAAACCCACCATATTTCACCTAAAAGTTACCTTATGAAATATGTGCGGTGCAATGGATGTAATTAGCGATGTGATCTTCGTCGCTCGGGGAATGATTCTGGTAGGTTAGGTTTTATTGCTGGGAAGATGGTTTTCAGATAGTTAAGTTGACAAATTCGAGTTTGTTTTCCATTGTGCAACTATTATGTGCATTTTGTGTTTCGAACATATGAAGACATATTACAATGGAATGTTTCCTGGAAGAACGGGTTGCCACAAAACAAGAAGGTGAGCTTTGAGAACTTCTTTTGTTAGAGTTTGCAGAAGATAAAAATGTCAGGCAAAACCCACTATGTTTTCCATCCTGCAACTCTGATTATTTGCATCTTGTGTTCCTAACAAAAATATATTTTGTACAATTCATTAGTTCAACTGATGTGATTGCAACAAATAAAATGCTCAAATTATTTTCCAAGTTGGAAAAGACACCGTCCATACACAGTTACTTAGTTATGAAAAGTTTTCTTTTGCTTTCAATTTTTTTTACCAACTGTTTCATGTGTTTCTAATTAGAGAATGCTGTTGTATGTGCTGAAATTTTTGTTCTCTTTCCTTTCAGACATTGTTCTTCACACTGTTCGAATCATGCGTTGCCATATGCCCTTTGGAGATACTGCACGTGTTGCCTCATTCAGTTCAAAACAATAGGTACAATCTCTTTAGTGCATACATTATCTACATAAGTCCACTTTGCTCACTTATTTTTTCACTATTTCCATTGCATTGACAATGTCCTTCTAATTAGAGAATGCAGGTCTACCTTCTAAAAAAGTTGTTTTGTCTTTCATTTCAAGAATTTTACAACCTTTTATTACAGTTCTACAAAAGATGTCTCACAATTCTCGAGCATGGGTGGCTAGTTGGTTGACCAACTACCACCCATATCTTCCATGCAATATTCTTGTTCAAATTGAGGAACTCAACCTCCCGTATAGGTTGTGGGAAAAGATGTTAAGGAGAATTAATAGAAAAGGTCCAAACCACATAGATTTACAGTATGATAATTATGCTCACTTCTTCAACAACATCTTTGGAGTATGGGTGCATATGGGCATGGATGTTCAATATTGCAATCTACAAATAGATATTTTCAATTTATGTGATTGGCCAATGTCTGTTTACCGACAAATTCGAGACCTTTTCCTAGCTAGATGCATATGGAAGGTGTGCATTAAACCAACAGTTATCATACAAAGGCACAATCTTATGGATCAGCTAAGCATGAGGTTTATGAGATTCCTCAAGGGGGAATCTCTAATTATTAATCACAAAGGTCCTATGGAGGAATGGTTGATGGCCGTGTTCAAATTCAGCCACATTGTGAGGTTTGAGATCCACCGTGTGAGGCCCTCCTTTAGGATGCTACATGAGAATTATGGGGTGGCAACATTGTATGCTATCAATTCCACCTTGACAATCAGAGTGCGACAAATGCTTCCAGATGCTGAGAACACAAAGAGTATACCTGTTCATAAATGGTTGACATAGTCTTCAGTGTGACCAGTATTAAATGTGCATTGTAATTTTCTTCAGATTATGTAATATTGACTCGAAATATTTTTACATTTCAGTGTCTGATGTGTATTGTTATTATAACATTTGACGGTGAACTTGAATACACTATTTTGTTACAGTCTGTGTTTTCCATTCTGCAACTTTTCTTGTGCATCTTCTCTTCGAAATGTATAAGGATATTGAAATGGAATGCTACAATGGAATTTCAAAATCTGCAACTTTTCTTGTCTTCTTACTGTTTTTCTTAAAGTAAGGGGTGTCATAAAACAAGAAAGTGAAGTTGAAAATAGTATTTTGTTATAGTCCGAAAAAAATAATAAGTGAGGCACAACCCACTGTGTTTTCCATGATGCTATTGTTATGTCAATAATGTGTTGGGTAGATATTAAAGAAGAGTGTTTTGCTGAAAGTAAGGGTTGTTAAAAATTAGGAAGCTCAAATTCAATACAAATTCCTCTTATTGTGTGCATAACACTAGTTGTTGTCTTCTTACTGTTTTTCTTAAAGTAAGGGGTGTCATAAAACAAGAAAGTGAAGTTGACAATAGTATTTTGTTACAGTCTAGAAAAAATAATAAGTGAGGCACAACCCACTGTGTTTTCCACGATGCTATTGTTATGTCAATAATGTGTTGGGAAAATATTGAAGAAGAGTGATTTTCTGAAAGTAAGGGTTGTTAAAAATTAGGAAGCTCAAATTCAATACATTGTCCTCTTACTGTGTGCATAACATTAGTTGTTGTCTTCTTACTGTTTTTCTTAAAGTAAGGGGTGTCATAAAACAAAGAAGTGAAGTTGACAACAATATTTTGTTACAGTCCAAAAAAAATAATAAGTGAGGCACAACCCATTGTGTTTTCCATGATGCTACTGTTATGTCAATAATGTGTTGGGCAGATATCGAAAAAGAGTGTTTTGTTGAAAGTAAGGGTTGTTAAAAATTAGGAAGCTCAAATTCAATACATTTTCCTCTTATTGTGTGCATAACACTAGCTGTTGTCTTTGAACAAGATTTTCTTAAAGTAAGGGGTGTCATAAAACAAGAAAGTGAAGTTGAAAACAGTATTTTGTTACAATCTGGAAAAAATAGTAAGTGAGGCACAACCCACTGTGTTTTCCATGATGCTACTATTATGTCAATAATGTGTCGGGCAGACATCGAAGAAGAGTGTTTTGCTGAAAGTAAGGGTTGATAAAAATTAGGAAGCTCAAATTCAATACATTGTCCTCTTACTGTGTGCATAACACTAGTTGATGTCTTCTTACTATTTTTCTTAAAGTAAGGGGTGTCATCAAACAAGAAAGTGAAGTTGACAACAATATTTTGTTACAGTCCGGAAAAAATAATAAGTGAGCCACAACCCACTATGTGTTCCATGATGCTATTGTTATGTCAATAATGTGTTGGGCAGATATCGAAGAAGAGTGTTTTGCTTAAAGTAAGGGTTGTTAAAAATTAGGAAGCTCAAATTCAATACATTGTCCTCTTACTGTGTGCATAACACTAGCTGTTGTCTTCTTACTGTTTTTCTTAAAGTAAGGGTGTCATAAAACAAGAAAGTGAAGTTGACAACAGTATTTTGTTACAGTCTGGAAAAAATAATAAATGAGGCACAACCCACTATGTTTTCCATGATGCTACTGTTATGTCAATAATGTGTTGGGAAGATATCGTAGAAGAGTGTTTTGCTTAAAGTAAGGGTTGTTAAAAATTAGGAAGCTCAAATTCAATACATTGTCCTCTTACTGTATGCATAACACTAGTTGTTGTCTTCTTACTATTTTTCTTAAAGTAAGGGGTGTCATAAAACAAGAAAGTGAAGTTGAAAATACTATTTTGTTACAGTCCGGAAAAAATAATAAGTGAGGCAAAACCCATTGTGTTTTCCATGATGCTACTATTATGTCAATAATGTGTTTGGTAGATATCGAAGAAGAGTGTTTTGCTGAAAGTAAGGGTTGTTAAAAATTAGGAAGCTCAAATTCAATACATTGTCCTCTTACTATGTGCATAACACTAGTTGTTGTCTTCGAACAAGATTTGCAAAGTCCGAGACAACCCAGTGTGTTTTCCATCCTGCAATAGTTAAGTAATTTTTTTGTTGGAAACATATGAATATATAGTGAACAAGACTCTTTTTCTTAAAGTAAGGGATGTCATAAAAAAATAAAGTGAAGTTGAAAACATTATTTTGTTATAGTCTAGAAAAAATAAGAAGTGAGCCACAACCCACTGTGTTTTCCATGATGCTACTGTTATGTAAATTTTTTGTTGGAAACATATGGGCAGATATTGAAAAAGATTTTTTTTCTCAAATTAAGTGTTGTTAAAAAACTACGATGTGAACTTCAAAACATTCATTTCTCACAGCCTGTACAAAATAATAAGTGAGCCACAACTCACTGTGTTTTCCATGATGCAACTGTTATGTGAATAATGTGTTGGGCAGATATCAAATAAGAGTGTTTTGCTGAAAGTAAGGGTTGTTAAAAATTAGGAAGCTCAAATTCAATACATTTTCCTCTTAATGTGTGCATAACAATAGCTGATGTCTTCGAACAAGATTTGCAAAATTTGGGACAACCCAATGTGTTTTCCATCCTGCAATAGTTATGTATACAAACTATTATACAGGAACCAATTCAGGTTATATGGAGAAAATACTCCAAGATAAATATTTTTTTAGAAGTAAATTACGCTCCTTAAATGGAGAAGATGTTTGAACAACTATGTTTGTAGAGGATAAACTACTCATAGAGAGTGGTGTTTTAGAATATTGAGACTTAAAACCTTACTTTAAAGGTTTTCTAGAAGGATGAATAGGGAAGTTTGTAGAGGATAAACAACTCATACAGAGTGGTGTTTTAGAATATTGAGACTTAAAACCTTACTTTAAAGGTTTTCTAGAAGGATGAATAGGGTTTTCTAATCCACCAATATATGCTTTGCTTTGTCATTGGCATTTGGGTAAGGGTACACCATTAAAATGAATACTTTACCAATCACATTGTTGTCATTACCATATGGTTGAAGGTACATAATGAGAATCAAGGGTGCATTACTTGATTGAGATATTTTGATGGGCCTATTGTAATCACCTTTGCAATTGTTGACATTAGTCTGATTTTCATCATTCTTTTCTTGAGGCATTTCACTTGTTCATTTGGAAGTTGATTTGATCTTGTGAGTGACTCATGGATAGTCCTTATTTTTATGTTTCCAGGATTGAGACCCAACATATTTTTTAGGTAGTTATATATATAATATGCATTACAAATGGTGCATTTCAAAAATTAGTATATCATTCTATCCACTTGTATGGATTATCACAATCCAAAACTAGATTATCGACACTTGATGGGTTTCAAATCTCGTACCTCATGGATTGTTTTTAAAAATAATTTCTCAAATTTATTGATAAATGGTGGCATCGATTGTTCCCATACCAACCACTTTAGCATTAATAACCAAATGTAAAGTGCAAGCTCTAGAGAAATTTAGTTATCAAGCATGTTTTATGATTTTTAACATGTATGAACGTAAAGACCATAACCAGATCACAAAGACTGACAACATTATAGAAACCCAAAAGCTGAAATATTTACAAGATAACATAATCTTACGACAACTTTAAATTGAATGACATATGATAAATAAATGAACATGAGGACCAAAACTATCTTCATAACTGTTTCAACTCATATAATTGTATTTACATATAGTCACAATTTTAGATCCTTATTAGAATATGCAAGATGACTAAACATGAAACAATATGTAGTGTACTAGAGTTAAAAAACACTTGTATGCCAAGTCAAGTGATTGTCAAAGAACTGAAATGAAGAGACCATCAACTGACTTACCAAACCAATACTAACTTGTTTACCAATCAAGAACATCTTATTGTCTTATTGCTTTGACATTAATGCCAACGCATGCCAGAGGGGATAACACAAGAGTCATGTAAAATTTGTGTTCCAAACATATGAACAGATAGTGAACAAGACTGCTTTTCTTAAAGTCTGATATGAAATGGATAACAATTATGTGTTCCAATGACATGAAATTAGTATATATGTTCAGCATAATTGTACAATAATAAAATAATTAAAGAAGCCCATGAAAAGTCTCGTATCAAATGAATAACACCATAGTGTTGAAACATATGCAAATGGTGTATCTCTACACCACAATTGTTCAATATTCAAATAATGAAACCCATATAGCAGAATCCGTATTTGGAGCCTGTCTCATCAATTCCTACATTGCCTATTCCTTGAAATCAAGTTCAGGTCTGTGTAAAATACGACACGTTTCTTAGGGTCCTTGTGTATTTCGGGAGGGGTGATTCCAGATCCACGAACCCTCGTAGATGATGAACGTGAAACAACAGATTTCTTCGTGGTTTGTGCTTTGTCTATGTCAAGTTTAACACCTTCACCCTAGAGAAAATAATTAATGAGAATTAATGTATGCATGGAAACAATATACACAGTATGATATATATACAATAACATATCGTTTATGTGTACCTCTGGAACAAAATGCGTCATCTCGGTGAGCTACTATATGAAAAAATCGCCCACGCACTCTGCGATGGTCTCTATGCCAGGCATGGGAAAAGGCACGCAGCATTGACCATCAATGGCTTCAACAATGCTGACTCTCGCACAATTTTATGGGTGCCTCAAGCAGTGGGTGTGAGCGTTTCTGGAGACAACATGTAGAATGCCTTTTGCAACCCGTTTATGCGGCCTCCAAATGTTGACGTGATCACCAACCTTAAAAGTTATTCCATTGAACTCTATCATTTGTTCATCCACCAGATTTTCCTACAATGGAAACATCATTGGCGTGAAGCATAATTGAAGGCACATTAAAAGATTCCTAAAGAAATAAGAACAGAGCATGGAAGTGTGTTGGGTCTCATACCCATATAGATGGCACGTCACACCTCTCCCCATCCCCATTTCCATCTTTATTGCCATCTCCCTTTGCAGGCCAGCGGACCAACGCTCTCCTCCTCCCCGGGTCCATCCTTATTACCCTCTCCCACTTTCAAGGCAATGCTCTCCCCATCCCCATGTCCATCTCTATTACCCAGTTCCACATTCAAGCCAGTGTTCTCCTCATCCTGATGACCATCTGTGTTACCCTATCCCACTTCATGGCCAATGCTCTCCCCATCCGCATGTCCATCTGTATTAGCCTCTCTCATTTCAATCGCAATGACATCGCCAATTAGGTCAAGGCCAACACTTCATTGTTTATCCTTGCCCTGTAATAGCAAGAAGTAAAAGGTCATTTCAAATTCAGGTGCATGCAACCAATTCATTGAAATAATCAAAACAAACATTAAATAAAAGAATTGTAATTCACCATTTCTTCTAGTTCCTCAATGTCAAGGCATCTTGACACGTTTGACGACATATGCTCATTCTTCTTCTTCTCAGCATTGTTAGACAACGTGTCGGGAGGAACAACATCATCTTGTGCTTCCATGGGAAATCTTTCACCATCGAAAATCACAAAAGCCTGCTCGAGGGCAGTAGTTTTTTGTTCATCATTGTTGTGTAATAGGAGGAATTGAAACGTTGCACCAAACTTAGATGCATGCAACCAATTCATTCAAATAATCAAAACAAACTTTAGAGTAAACAAAAGATTTTGAGATCACCATTTGTTTTCATTTCTTCTTCAAAGGGTGCCTTGAAATTTTCAACCGTGTAGGATGCTTACTCTGAATGTTAGATGCAGGGGTGGGAGGAACAACATCATCTTCACCTTTCATGGGAAAAATTCATCTTGCGAATGAACCCTACTCTGTTGGGAGGAAGAAACCACTTCTCGACCATCACCCTGTCATGTCATGTAAGTTAACGTTAAGTGAACCTTGTATGCATCTGAACAAAAAAGATAAAGCAAGGAAAATTCACATTTAACAATCTAGTTTGACATTACCATTTCTTCCCGTCTCTTTCTCTCCTTCAATTGTAATATTCTTTGCCTTCTCTGCTCCTTCATCTCCTCATTGTTGTATAACGCCATTTTCTTCTTCACCTCGTCCTTTCCTTCTTGGGGAAGTTGAAGGAAGTTTTGTTTCCCATACTTTTGATAGACACGTCTAATAACACAGTTTTGCTGCAGCTGCTACCATATATTCATTTGGTACTCTATATTTTCCACCTTCTTTAGAAGGTACTCTTTCAATTTATCAGGGGGAGGAGCAGGTTGTTTTGGTTCCCCCCCCAACACAGCTCGACTATGCTTTGGTGCCTCAAGAAGAAGGTGGTGATGCTGAAACCTATGCATGTTGAGCACTCTCCAATCATAATACTTTCTCATACATTCTTCTACAATACAATAATATATATATCTACCATTCACCGTTTCTCTTATGTATTCAGCAACAACCTGCACAACAAATTTGGAAAAGAAAATCGCTTAATATATTTGATATTCAAAAAAATTGAATGCACAACATATACACACAGCCAAATGATGCAATAATTCAATTATTATATCTACCTTCTCATCCACCACATCACCATGTGCTTCATTGGATCCCTCTCCATCCTTAGGGTCTCCCTCTACACGCTTTTCCTTCTAGTCATGGACTATGGCAAGAGCGAACTCATCTCCCTGATTATTTTCCTGAATCAAAGGAATGATATATGCCAAAATCAAAATATTTGTAACAGACATGATATTTTCAAATTGAAATTAGAAAGAATTATGATTCACACATAGGAAGGGAAGGGCAATTGCAAGTTCACAATCAATTACCGAACACGTCGCTACCTCACGGTTGACCGTTTTCATAAACTGAGGGGACTTCCTTTGTACCATGGTTGTTGCCTCCTGAATAAAACATTCCCACTTTCCAATCAACCTCATAACCACTTATGAGAGATTAAAATTATACATTTGATTGCATCTTGTAATTACCAGATCTTACCTGCATGTTTCGTGAATGCAACTGCCCCGAAGAAGATGTGCTACTAAACAACCTTTCAGGTGTGTTGTCCACGCCAATGACATTCTTCACTGTAGGAAACAATTTTTGTTTTACAACACACATCCTTGGTTTCCTATAAACTATAAAATTGTTGCAAGTGTTATGGACAGTTAAAGTTCCAAAATTTATTGCACAATTTTGCAGTAATCAAGCATATATTTTTTTCAATGAAAAGAAGAATTTGAAACGCACAACCCACACTGTTGTAAAACGCTATACAAGTAACCCACTGTGTTTTACAACATGCAATTATTTTGTCCAGTTATTATTCTCAATCACGCGAAGATACTGAATTGCAATTTATACCATAACTAATAGTTGTAATTTTTGGAGGTGCCATTTTTACATTCATACAGTGTAAATAAGAAAAGTTTTCAAGACACTCAAACTGTTATCCGAATTTTTAGGTTGGAAAACATAGGGTGTTATAAACCATGCAACCCACAAACTGTTCAAAGACAACACTGTATTGAAGTTCACATTCATATTTTATAATAATCCATCACATGCACTAAACATTCCATTTGAATATCATAATATGTTTCGAAGAGAAGATGCACAAAAAATATTGCACGATGGAAAACAAACTAGGTTGTCCTACACTTTTCCAATCTTGTTCAATGACAACACTTAGTGTTATGCACACCATAATAAAATAATGTATTGAAGGTCACTTTCATATTTTATAACTACCCTTGCTTGCAACAAAAGTTGCACACAAAAAAAAATTAAGTTGCAGTATTGAAAACCCAGCGGGTTTTCCGTCGCTTCTCAAAAGCTTAAATAATTATGGTTATTTAAAATCTTTAGGATCATTTAGCTTATATATAATGGGATCAAGCTAACTCCTAGACAAAATTCACATATGTATATAACATAGGATATGCCGGTTTGAAGCGTATTTTTCTGTCGAGGGTTTTGAAATTTTTGTTTTGTTTCCTCCCCGTATGCTGGTTTTCAAATTTTTCCATTTCCGAATGAAATAAGCGACAACCCATTGTAGAAATATGAGTGAAATTACTAAATAATGTTTGTAGAAAGCATAATCTATGGGTTCTATAATGAAATGCTATATTTTGAAAATCATGTCAAACTGGGAACGTCGCCATTGTTCGCATTGTTTCTCAGAATGGATAGAAAAGGGCATAATGTGGCATTCAAAATCATAATTGGGAAATAGTAAAAATCCCACATCCCATCCCATTTTTGCCACCATTTTATACACTGTTGTTTTGGAAAACACACTATCTCGTAAAACTCAGACTATTGTAAAACCCATTGTTTCACTACGACGTCTCATGTTATGTACAATCCATGTATGTTCTTATGTATGTTTTTCATGCATTTTTCAATGTGCATAGGCGAATTTTGTCTTAGAATTTGAAACTGGCATATCGGAGCCGGCTAACTCCTAGACAAAATTCACCTATTTACATTGCAAAACACATTAAAAACATACATGGATACTACACAACATGACGATACATCATAGTTGGAAAACACACTATCTCCTCTTTGTTGCAGAGGAACTAGCATATCCTATGTTATATATATATGTGAATTTACGCCTGAAACTGGCATATCCTATGTTATATAGATATGTGAATTTTGTCTAGGAGTTAGCTTGCTCCCTCCTTAACTCGTGGAAAAAATTCACCTATGTATATAATATAGCATATGCCCCCATACTATATGGAGAAAAGAGCCACGACGGAAGAGCTGGGACCAGCGACGAGGGAAAAGGTTGTCAAATGGAAGGAAAGACATGGCGGTCGGACGTCTCATCCCCGGTGCTGTTTGTTGTCCCATCGTCAGGAAATCATGTCAGTGCTGATGGTTTTTAAAAATAATCGTTCGATGTGGATGGACAAAAATCCAAAAACGTGGCATTTGAAACCATTATTAGCAAATATCAAAAAGCCTAGACAAGGTCCCATTTTCTCCATTTTTAGACAGCAACGTTTTGGTGGATAGCAAGGGAAAGAGTTGCAAGCATGCAAAGCTGCTCTAGGTATGTATATCTGCTATGTGTATGCACATAGTAAGAAGACAATGTATTGAATTTGAGCTTCATAATTTTTAACAACCCTTACTTTCAGCAAAACACTCTTATTCGATATCTGCCCAACACATTATTCACATAACAGTTGCATCATGGAAAACACAGTGGGTTGTGGCTCACTTATTATTTTATGCACACTGTGAGAAATGAATGTTTTGAAGTTCATGTTTTAGTTTTTTATAAACACTTACTTTGAGAAAAACACTCTTTTTCAATATCTGCGCATATGTTTCCAACAAAAAAATTACATAACAGTAGCATCATGGAAAACACGGTGGTTTATGGCTCACTTCTTATTTTTTCTGAACTGTATCAAAATAATGTTTTCAACTTCCCTTTCTTGCTTTATGACACCCCTTACTTTAAGAAAAACAGTCGTGTTCACTATCTATTCATATGTTTCCAACAAAAAATTTACTTAACTGTTGTAGGATGGATAACACAGTGGGTTGTCCCGGACTATGCAAATCTTGTTCGAAGACAACAGCTAGTGTTATGCACACAGTAAGAGGACAATATATTGAATTTGAGCTTCCTAATTTTTAACAACCCTTACTTTCAGCAAAACACTTCTTCGATATCTGCCCAACACATTATTCACATAATAGTTGCATCATGGAAAACACAGTGGGTTGTGGCTCACTTATTATTTTATGCAGGATATGAGAAATGAATGTTTTGAAGTTCATGTTATAGTTTTTTAACAAAAATTACTTTGAGTGAAACACTCTTTTTCAATATCTGGTCATATGTTTCCAACAAAAAATTTACATAATAGTAGCATCATGGAAAACACAGTGGGTTTTTGCATGTTATGATGCCTCTGACATGCATTCTTCTAGGGATAATAGCGATGTCTAGTTGCAACACAAAAGCTAATCTCCCTACGAAATATAGTAAAATCAAGTTATTATCCCTGAAAAAACATGTGTTTGAAATGATAACATAATCAGACATAAACGATATCAATTTTCCACAATTTGTATTGATTATTGCTAGTTGAATTGTGGATTCAATTGTGTAAGAATTCTTGCATCAATGTTTGGAATCACACTCCATGATCCAAAATAAGGATGAAGAAGAAAACATCACTCATCATGATGTTGGATCACGGAGTCTCATCTACAACGTTGATGCAAAAATTCTTAGACAATCAAATCCACAAATCAACTAGCAATGATAAGCAGATATGTCTTATCCCTGAAGAAGGGCAATACATTATCATGTGTAAGCCATGTCGCAAGGAGATCACCTTCTACAATTGGGAGCAAGCTATTCTCCCTACAAAAACGTATGTCACATGCATCATAACAGTCATCTTCTTTTCAAAATAATTGTTCGGCATGGATGGACAAAAATCCCAATACATGTCATTAAAAACCATTATTTCCAAATAGAAAAATGAGGTGCCAAGAATGTAATTAAATTGGAAAACTGAAATGGGACAGTGTGTTTTCAACACTACAAACCATCTATAACAACAGCATGCCTTGCAAGTATTATGCTATGATACTTGCAAGGCATAGTGTTGTTATAGATGGTCTACAGTGTTGAAAAAACACACTGTCCCATTTCAATAATTTGAATCTCCTTGTTTCAATGTAAAGGGTCATCTCATGGTGGGTTTCTTGATTCTTAACACGCATGGTTTTGCAACATGGAATGTTACTTGAATGCCTTCAAAATCACACATTCCATTGTTGTGTTTAAATTTCACAACAGTGAAAAAAAAAACTGCACAAAATAATTTTGAATGGGAAACACAGTGCTGGGTTTCAGTTATTTGAATCTCCTTGTTTAGATGTAAAGATTCATCTCATGTTGGGTTGCTTGGTTATTAACACCCATGGTTTTGTAAGATGGAATGTTACAAAACAGTATGAAAGTCTTCTAGATCACACCTTCCATTGTTGTGTTTAAGTTTCAAGTATATAACAAATTGCATGCTTCATAACACATTGCATTTTTCAACCTCCACATCACAACATACCCTAGCCCTTTCTGGTTTTTAAACCAATATATCTAGGTGTGCACATTGTGTAGTGCATGTTGGAAAACACAATGTGTTTTGAAGCCTGCCTTTACTTATACTGTATACCCAACCTTTGTCTTGTAATGAAAATATACAATCATATAGATGGTGTTTTATTTTATCAAATAGCACATCTCTCATTTAATGGGGACAATTATAACCCTCAACACATAGTGTAATTCATAGTACGCACTTCATTCTGTTTCACAACAATTCATGTTGGAAAACCCTAGGTGTTAAGAAAGAAACAACCCAAATAGTGTTGTAAAACCCTCTACAACACTACTGGATAGTACCCATCACCTCAATTTGGTCGTTATTCTCCTCCAAGTCGTCCACATGCACTGAGACCTTATGCTTTCCCTTTCAACATGCAGAGAGGAAACAAAACAAATAGTATTTTCACCTTTCTTTCTTGAAACAGAAAAGTCCCACGTCATTACCTTCCACTTTTCCCGTGCCAAACAATAGAAACTTGTCGACAAAGCTAACCCGCCCACTTTTTCGCCCGACAACAAGTGGGAAAACCCACCTGATGGCGTCGTTAACTTATACGTAACCATCACCTAAACGTTTGGTCTCGTTTGCCCATTTCGTCACTTTTTGTTTCCATGTATGTTGTTATTCTAATAGCTCTTTTACAATTTGTCTATAATATTTAGGACCAATTAACGGGAGTAGGCCAAATTATCAACTAAGTTATTCCTACCCATTGGATTTACGAGTTCTATTTAATACCATGCATAGAACTATTTGGAGTAGTCGCTTGTTATATGTGCACATCTTTTTACAGTGTGGTGGTCAGATCAAAACATACTAAAAAAGAACAGAAATAGAATATAGAAATAGCATTCTACAAAATTGCCATCAAATGTTGTTAAAAACGAACCATTTATAAATTACTAAATTTTCTCTACAAATAGCGAAATTGTAAAAATAACTATTATGAAAAAACTTATGAACCACATATAAACTCTTTTGGTGAAAGATTTCAAATTACCGCAAAAAACTTTAGAATGACATGAAAATGGCAGCTAAATGAAAACCCCAACATTTCACAATTTCAAACAAATCGACACTTCTAAATGCATATTAAATTTTGGAAATTTAACTATCCACTACACTTGCAATTCAAGCTATGGCAGCCAGAATCACCTATATTTACTACAGAAGGTTCACATCTCCTGAAGCATCCTTCTCAATTCACCTGCCCTTGTTTTGTTCAATTTTCTTTCCTAGCCCATATCAACCACTTGGAAGAGAGAAAAGTGTTAGCGATAGATTAAATTGGCAAATTAAAGACAATTGGTGCTAGAAATAATTTTATTTGTTCCATATTTCCCCAATATACAATTTATATGTTCTGTTGAGTGCAAAATGCCAACTTGCACAAACAATAAACAAATATATTAAACTGTACATTGGGAATTTAATTTCCAATTTAACCTATCGCTAACATTAGTATATATATCAGTAATCATATGTGCCATTTTTCCATTCTGCTAGAACTGTGAAGCAATGAACGTTCATTATGTTGGATAAATTCATTTGTTCCAATCAGGAATCAGGAGAAAGCTAACTCATAAACAAAAAGCACCTATGTATGTAACATGAGATAAAAATGGCATTTCATTTTCCTCATCTGATTCGACCAAATAAATGATCGTACTATTTACAGTGTTGGAAAATACAATGTCTCCATATAAGGTGTTAAGAAACAAGCAACCCAAATAGTGTTGTAAAACCCTTTGCAACAGAGAGGAGACAGTGTGTTTTCCAACTACGACATCTCGTCATGTTATGTATGTATCCATGTATGTTTTTCATGCATTTTTTGATGTACATAGGTGTAATTGTATGTCTAGGAGTTAGCTGACTCTTTAACAAACAAGCAACCCAAATAGTATTGTAAAACCCTCTACGACAGAGAGGAGACAATGTGTTTTCCAACTATGCAACTAATGAGAGCTATTGAATTGCTCCAATCAGGAGAAAGCTAACTCATAAACAAAAATCACCTACTTATGTAACATGAGATTAAAAAGGCATTTCATTTTCCTCATCTGATTCGACCAAATAAGTGCTCACATTATCTGCACAATTGGAAAACACACTGTCTCGATATAAGGTGTTAAGAAACAAGCAAGCTAACTCAAACAAAAAGCACCTATTTATGTAACATGAGATCAAAATGACATTTCATTTTCCTCATTTGATTCGACCAACTAAATGCTCCCATTATCTGCACGGTTGGAAAACACACTGTCTGGATATAACGTGTTAAGAAAGAAGCAACCCAAATAGTGTTGTAAAACCCACTGCAACAGAGAGGAGACAGTGTGTTTTCCAACTGTGCAAATAATGAGAGAAATTCAATTGTTCCAATCAAGAGAAAGCTAACTCATAAAAGAAAAAGCACCTACTTATGTAACATGAGATGAAAATGGTATGAGCGAGAATGGGAGCAGGAACAGGAGCGAGCGAGCGGGAAAAGTCTGGTTTTGAATCTGTGATCACTGGACCGGGTGGGGTTTCAAGGGAATCTCAGGAGATTGCGGGAACATCTTCGAGTTCTGAGAAAGGTAAGTCAGGCTCTATCGAAAAGGACGTCCGCGAAAATGTCCAGGTGGACCTAGATGGAAAGGATGGAATTTCATAATCCAAGGCTGTCATGGAAATGTCGGGAAAAGGGGATGAAAAGGGTAAAACATGGTCTTCGTTGTTTGGTGTTATGCCAAATGAAAAATCATCTTTTCCCCCTGTGCGTATTCTTTCTGACCCAGGGTCTGGAAAGTTTTCTATTTTTGTGCCAGATGAAATCATAGACCATAATATTGCAAAGATGGAGAATGTTTTGGTTGGAAAATTTTTGGGTCCTAGACCTAATATTGAAGTTGTAAGGGAGTTTGTTAAGAATAAATGGAAAACCAGTGGATTGGTTTCAGTGGCGGCACTCCCTAGAGGCTTTTTTTCCTTTCAGTTCACTTGCAAAGAGGACTTCAGGGCTGTAAGGAGCGGTGGCCCCTGGGTTATCAAAAAGTCTTCCTTGGCCCTGAAGAAGTGGTCTTCTAGGGTTGATTTGTCTGACTCCATCTTTGAAATGGTGTCGGTCTAGGCTAGATTGCTTGGTCTTCCTTTGGAGTATTGGAATTCGGATATTTTCAATGGGATTGCAAGTTCTTTTGGAGAAATTTTGTCCATTGACTCAATGACCGTGGCTAGAAAGCGTTTGGTCTTTGCTAGAATTTGTGTTGGGGTTTCTCAAAATGTTGATCTCCCTTCTTCGATTGACATCCAATCCAAGCTGGGGGTTTGGAAGCAAGCTATTGATTTCGAGACCACACCCTTCTTTTTATTTAAATGCCGAAAGTTGGGGTGTTGGACGAAAAAGTGCCCGATTAATAATAAAAGTGAAAAGGAGAAAGTTGCCAACCCTAAGACTGTTTGGAAAAAAACATTTGAGGAGGAGAAGCAAATTTTTGTCCCAGGTGCGAAGGAGAATCTTGAAAGACACACTTCTGCTCAAGATTTGAAGGAGAACCATAGATGTTCACAAAAGGATGCTTGCCCTAGTTTAGATAGCACTTTCTCTTCAGATCCTAAGGATCCTAAATACTTGATTTCACCACAGGTGGATAGAAAGGAAGAAACTAATTCTGTAGAGGGAGCTCGGGATACTTAGAAGAAGGTTGAAATAAGAGGTGAAGAAATGGGTTTTGTTTCTCCTTCACCTTTGGTGATGGGTGGAAGTATGAATGTACCTGGTCTGGAGGAAATACCCATTATGGGCTTGTCCCTGGAGATAGGAATACCTGTCCCTTCTCACTTTCATGTTGATAACCCTTGCTCAAAATGGGAACAAGAAATGGAGAACGCCACTTTGGAAGTTGTGAGGGAAACTTATGAGAACCAAAGCGTGAAAATAAAAACACCTAATGTCAATACTTCAGAAGCCAAGAATGGCTTAATGGAAACCCTTCCTTGGGATCAGAGGCTGTTTCCTAAGAAGGATTGGGAATCAGGAAGAGAGATGGAAAGCCAAGATGAGACTGAATGGGAGGAGGTTATTTCACATTCAAGGTCAAAGAAGGAAAAAAAAAAGAGGATGGAAACCTCAAGTGGAATGATCACTAGAACTAGGGCCAAGGCGGACTGTGGGAATACTAAGCCTTGCCAGGGAAGGAGATCAGAAAAATGGCAAAGGGAACAAGGCAGCCTTTAGGATATTGCAGATGGGATCCAAATGACCATCCTGGAGATACTTCAATCCCCAGGTAAGAAATGAAAATCATGTCATGGAATATAAGAGGGCTGAATAGCCATCATAAAAATGATGTTTTGCAAAATTTTGTTAGGGACCACAAACCTGATATTCTTCTTGTTCAAGAAACAAAAATGCCTAAAGATAAAGTAGAATGCTTTAAAAAATTTCAGAGTTGTGGGGCTCACGGAAATAGTTCTACGGGTGCTTCGGGGGGAATTGTTACTTTTTGGAACAAGTTGTTTATTAAAGGTGAGCCCTTAATGGAGAATGGTAATTTAGTGGCCACTAGATGTACCCACATAAGAGACAATTTTTGCTGGATTCAATCCAATATATATGCCCTGAATTGTAAGAATGCTATAAATTCCTTTTGGTGTGAGTTGTCTGGTTTTCAAAAATGTTTTGCTAATGAGCACTGGGTGGTCATGGGAGACTTCAATACTCCTCTCCTGAATGATGAAAAATTTGGGGGTTCTCAAATTAATTGGGATAGTATTTCAGGTCTCTCCGACTTCATTATCAGTAATGCCTTGATAGACCTTGACCTGCAAGGTGCTTCTTATACCTGGACTAATAGGAGGTTAGGACTTGACTTGATCCAAGTGAGACTCGATAGGGCCCTTGTTTCTGGTCAATGGTTTATAGACTATTTTTATGCTTTGAGAGCTTTATCAAGGGTTGGATCTGATCATTTTCCCATTTGTTTAATGGCGGATCCTACTAAGGTGAAAAAGAACTCCCCTTTTAGATTCGAAAAATTCTGGCTATCTCATCCTCAAATCTTTGAGGAAATCAGTAGATGGTGGAATATTGATATTACTGGCACAGCTATGTTCAAGATTGCTAAAAAATTAAAGGAAGTGAAATTTAATTTGAGGAGATGGAAAAAGGATGCCTTTGGGAATATTTTTGGAACTAAGACAGAAATTCAGGGTAAAATTCAGGAGATCCAGGCTAAAATCCAGAAATGGGGGTACATTGATAATTTCAAAGAAAAGGAAAATGAACTTCTCATTCAATTGCATGACATCATTGCTAAAGAGGAATTTTTTTGGCGGCAAAGATCTAGGGTGTCTTGGTTGACTGAGGGAGATAGGAACACTAGATTTTTTCATCTGTCTGCTTCGAAACATAGGGCTGCTAACAGAATTGCTTACATTGATGTTAATGGGACGAGGTTTGAGGAGGAAGATGATATTAAGAAACAGGCTATCCTTTTTTTCAGCAACCTTCTTTCTTGTAATGGAGAGATTGTTCCTAAAGCTTAAGATTCCTTGATTGAGGTTGTACCCTAGGTGATTGGTCACAATGAAAATTCTATGTTCACTGCTATTCCTTCCAAGGCTGAAATTAGGAAAGTTGTTTTCTCTTTTGATGGCAACAAAGCTCCAGGACCAGATGGTTTTCCCTTATTCTTCTTCTAAGTGTTCTGGGAAATTATTGAGGTGGATGTTGAGAATGCTATCAAGGAATTCTTTGGATCAAGATGTCTTTTGAAAGAACTTAATGCTACTTTTGTGGTCCTTATTCCAAAAAAACCTGGGGCTTCAGAGTTTCAAGCTTTTAGGCCAATTAGCCTATGCAATTCTATCTATAAAATTATTTTGAAGGTCTTAACTACAAGATTTCTTTCTGTGCTTCCTCAAATGATTTCTCCGTAGTAGAATGGTTTTGTGCCAGGTAGGTACATTCTGGAATTTGTTATTACTGTTCATGACAATTTACATTCTTTAATGGTTTCGAAGACTGAAGGGTTCATTCTTAAATTGGACATTTCCAAAGCCTATGATAGGGTTGAGTGGAATTTTTTATTTAAAATTATGGCCAAGTTTGGTTTTAATAACAAAGTCATTCAGATGGTGAACCAGCTAGTTTCGACAGTTACTTCTTCTATCATTGTGAACGGTTCACCTTTGAGGTTTTTTCAGACTTCTAGAGGCCTCAGACAGGGAGATCCTATCTCTCCTATTTTGTTTACAATTTTGGCTGAGAGTTTGGGAAGAAATATTAAAAATCTTATTGATCAAATATCCCTTGCTGGTTTAAGACCTTTTCTCTTCTAACCTGTTCCCACCAACAATTTTTTGATGACACTATTCTCATGGGAAGATCTACTGTGGCTGAAACTAATACTTTCAGAAGAATTCTGAATCTCTATGAATCTGCTTCTGGGCAAGTTGTTAATAGGGCTAAGAGTTCAATTTTCTTCCTCAATACTCCGGAGCATAGACAAGTTAAACTTGCCTGGATTCTTGGATGCCGGATTGAGCCCCTTCCATCAACCTATCTTGGTTTGCCTCTTTGCATTAAACCCTTGGATTCGTTCTAGATCTCTTTGGTTGAAAAATTCAATAAGAAGCTGTCGGGGTGGAAAGGAGCTCTTCTTAGTCAAGCTGGAAAAATCTAGCTTCTAAAGGTGTCCTTGCAAAATCTCCCTGTGTATGCTCTTAGCTTATTTAAAATTCCTGCTAAATATGCTGAGGCCATTGAAAAAATTCAGAAAAGGTTTCTCTGGTCTGGTGTGGAGGATAAGAAGAGAATGCCACTCGTTGGATGGGATCTAGTTTGTAGACCTAAATCGAGAGGGGGCTTAGGTTTAAGAAAAATTAAAGTGTTGAATTTGTCCCTTCTTGCTAAACAACTTTGGAGAACTCTTACTTTGAGAGGGGAATGGCAAGATACCTTAAAGGCCAAATATTTTAGTAACTGTGAGTCTCTTAATGAGGTTATAAATTCTTCTTTTTTACCTCGTGGGTCTGTTTGTTGGAATGATATGAGCAGAGGTAGAAAGTTGCTGGAAATGGGAACTGGTTGGCTGGTTGGAAAAGGAAATTATGTTAGGTTTTGGGAAGACAGATGGATTTTTAAAGATCCTTTAATCAGAGATGAGAAATTCAGTAAATGGATGGATGATTGTAAAAGGGAATTTGTGGTCTTGGTTAAAGATTATTGGAGGAATGGGGGTTGGGTTGATTTGAAGACCATCAATCAGGATCTTAGCTCTGTTCAGTCGGCCTTTAGGGCCCTAAGACTAGCTGAACACCAGGTGGATGATCTTGCTATTTGGTTAGACAATCTATTTGGCATTTTTTTAGTTTCTTCTGCTACTTCTATGCTGGCTAGTCCGATGGAGCCTCCGCCCTTCTGGGCTAAGGCTTGGATTAATCACCTGATTCCTAAAATCAATATTTTCTATTAGATAATGCTACAGAATAAGATTCTCACTTTGGACAATCTTGGAAAAAGAGGAATTCAATTACCTAACAGGTGCTACATGTGCAGGAACAATGCTGAGACTATTAATCATCTTTTTCTTCATTGCCCTTTTGTTTCGCACATTTGGGGTAGAATTTTTGAGCTTCTTGATTTGGTTTGGGTTTCCCCTGCTTCTGTCGAAGACTTTTTCTTGCAATGGAAAGCTCCTTCAAAAAATCCTTTTGTGCGAAAGCTCTAGTCTTTTGTTCTACCTTTTGTGTCTTGGAATATTTGGAAGGAAAGGAACAATAGAGTGTTTAGGGAAAAAGAGAAGTCAGAGGGGGACTTGCATGAAAAAATCGTAAGGGCAATAAAGGAAAATTTATCTTTAATCCCAAGAAAAATGGTTGATAAAGCTAATTGGTCTCCTTTCGATATTGCTACGGCTGAAAAGTGGAATTATAAATTAGCAGCGCTAAATGTCCCCATGGCTGATGTTTGTGGGAGGGAGAATGCTAGTTGGTCTTTGCTGCCTTTGGGTTGGTTGAAAGCCAATTTTGATGGTGCTGCTAAAGGCAATCCTAGGAAAGCTGGCAGTGGGTGTGTTTTAAGGGACAACTCAGGGGCTTTTATTGTGGCTTTTGCTGTGGACATCGACACCCAAACTAGTCATGTTGCGGAAGCTGTTAGGGCTTATCATGCAGTTAACTTAGCTTTCAAGATGAACATGAAATGTCTTTGGTTGGAGGGTGATTCAATGAATATAATAAATTGCATTCTTGGGCTTACCCCTCCCTTGTGGACCATTAAAAAGTGGATTGAAGATACAATAATCTTATTAAGTAAATTTGATAAAGTGAAAGTGTCCCACGCCTATAGAGAAGCCAATAAGGTGGCTGATTATTTTGCCAATGAAGGGGTTAAGTGGGGTGGGGAAAACACATGGAGGAAGAATGACTACCTCCATTATGAGGTGAAAGCGCTAATTTATTATGATTCAATGCATGGAAGAGAAGCTTGTCTTCGTCATGATGAAGAGGATAAAGATTAGGTACGTCGATTTCATTAGATTTGATGGGACCGACGTCATTTTCTTTTTCAAGAAGAGTCTCCAACACGCTTTCTGGGTGTTTGATGAAATATGCTTAAATGGGACCTAGAGCAATTGTAGGGTGTGGTATAATAGAGCTCTGAAGATGGGGGGAAAGAGAAAATGTGTGGAGCCGAGCTACTTTCAAGAGCATAGAAAGAATGCTAAAGCCTAGGAAAGAATTGAAAAGGGAGGTTTAGTCCCATTTCTGGAAAAGCTCCATGGTACTGACGAGAGGATGTGGACTATTTTGCCAAAAATTGGAAAAATGGTGAGATTGTGTTGTTTGGTAGGAATGTTAAGTTGAATGAGGAAATAATCGATGAGATTACTGGTCTTTCGATTGAGGGCGTGAAATTTTATCGGGACTGTCAGTTCTCTGATGAAGCGGTCATAAGATTTCCTAAAAAAGACAAGGAGAAGGTTAAGTTAGTTAAGGTTACCAATAGCTACTTTGATGTGGAGTCCATTAAATCTATCTGGAGGAAAGTTTTAAGAGTAATAATGGAGTATATCATGGTTGATGGGCACTTCACCAGGGCGTATGGTTATCACTTTTCCATTCTAAACCATTTCCGTCACAAGGTTCGTATCTCTTTTCCTTTTTACTTATTCTCTTCTTTGAAGTATTGCCTTGATGAAGTTGAAAGAAACTCTAGGAGGACTTCTATTATTCACCCTGGTCTTATCAGGCTCATCTATGAGCATTATCAAAATTTACTTGGTTTGCCTAAAATTGTTGATATTGGGGAATTAGATGATGAGGATATTGAAAGTAGCAGGGAGAACGACCCCCTGGCCCATCCTGCTTGTGCCCCTGTTGGTCCTAATACCATTGCTCCCCAGTCCCTGTCTTGTCAGAATGACCTTATGGATTATGCTCCGCCTTCATGTCCTAATCTACAGCCTTTGCATGATTGCCCTATCTTGGTTTTTTGCCCTACCCTGAGTTTGGTCTCTAGTTTTAAAGGTACCTCAGTTACGAAATTAGTCTCGTACTATGGGAATTCTATGGAAATTCTTTCTAATAAACCTATGGTCAGTAAAGAGTCAGCCCCTAGTGCCCCTATGGCTGGTGGTTTTGGGAATACCCCTAATGATTCCCCTAATCAAGATGAAATTAATTCTGCCCTGAATAAGCTCAAGACTGAGGACATTGTGAGTGTGGTAGAAAAAAGTACGGATGGCCTTTTCACTGTTCTCAAGTGGACCCAAAAGGAAGTATGGGATTTGAAAGGCCGTAATAGAGATCTCAACAACAGAGTCATGGATTTGGAGTAGAAGATTAGCTGGAGTCGTAATGAGAATGAGGGACAGGAAACCCCCTTACCAAGGAAAAGACAGCATTCGCAGGAGGAAAGATTGACCAGGCTTGAGTGTAATTTGTCCAAGATTGGCCAAAATATTAAGGCCACTATGGAGAATAATCACAAAATTGCCAAGCATAACACCATTATCATCAATGCTATGGTGTAAAAGCTCGAAAAAAATCAAAAGGGCTCGCTGGTCGTGGATTTGGATGCGGACAAAGGTTGCAGCAGATCTGTTGTTGAAGGGATTTTGACTCACACCCGAGCTAATACGAAGAGGAAGACCCCGATTTCTTCACATATGGTTCAAATCCTCAAGCAGGGGTTACAGGATATGAAAGATGTTGAAAAGGAGACCGAGGAGTTGATGAACACCTTGGAGTAGTGCGGTGGTGTTTGTTTCTGGCTTTTTGGTGGTCCTTTTTTTGGACCTTGTTGTCTCTTTGTGCTGTCGTTTCCTTTCTGGGACAGCTGTCTATTTGTTTGGACTTGTTTTGCTCTATCTTTTGGTGTTTTAACTTTGTGGTTTCAGGTCCCTATAAAACCTATTTTTTCCTTTTCAAAAACATGAGATGAAAATGGCATTTCATTTTCCTCATCTGATTCAACCAAATAAGTGCTCACATTATCTGCACAATTGGAAAACACATTGTCTCGATGTAAGGTGTTAAGAAACAGGCAAGCTAACTCATAAACAAAAAGCACCTATTTATGTAAACATGAGATCAAAATGAGATTTCATTTTCCTCATCTAATTCGACCAACTAAATGCTCCCATTATCTGCATAGTTGGAAAACACAATGTCACGATATAAGGTGTTAAGAAAGAAGCAACCCAAATAATGTCGTAAACCCTCGACCTTTTTGCCTTTGTGAAGTCTATGTGCCAAAAGGTGATATTTTCCTTGTAAGAGGTGGTATGTGTAGTGTGGAGTTTAAGGTAATCAAGATAGACCCTGGGGAATGATGTGTTGTTCCTCCAGATACTGAAATTTTCTATGAAGGGGAGCCTGTAAAGCAGGAGGATGAAGATAGATTAGATGAAATAGGTTATGATAATGTTGGTGGTGTACGGAAACAAATGGCTTAGATATGTGAATTGGTAGAACTTCCTCTCAAGCACCCAAAACTCTTCAAATTAATTGGTGTGAAACCCCCAAAGGGTATTCTGCTTTATGGGCCACCTGGTTTTGGGAAAACCTTAATTGCTAGGGTATTTGCAAATGAAACCGGTGCCTTCTTTTTCTGTATCAATTGACCTGAAATTATGTCAAAGCTGGCCGGAGAAAGCGAAATAAATCTCTGGAAGGCTTTTGAGGAGGCTGAGAAGAATGCACCTTCCATTATATTTATTGATGAAACTGATTTCGTAGCTCTCAAGAGGGAAAAAACCCATAGTGAAGTTGAGAGGAGAATTATTTCTCAACTTCTTATAGTTATGGACGGACTTAAGTCTTGTGCTCATGTCATTGTGATTGTAGCAACTAAGCGACCAAATAGTATTGACCCGTCACTCAGAAGGTTTGGAAGGTTTGATAGGGAAATTGACATTGGGTTTCCGGATGAAGTAGGCAGGCTGGAAGTGCTTTGTATCCATACGAAGAATATGAAGCTCTCTGATGATGTATGTATTGTAGAACCTAAATTGTTTTTTGTAGTTCTATATCTAATGTCAAGCAGTGCTTGGATTTTGAGAGCATTTAGTAATCTTTGTTTTTTTTGGCAAGAGTATATATTAATCTTTAGGATTCTTGGTATAGGTTGATCTCGAAAGGATTGCTAAGGATACTCATGGATACGTTGGAGCAAATCTTGTAGCTTTGTGCACTGAGGCTGCACTTTAGTGTATTGCGGAAAAAATGGATGTCATTGACTTAGAAGATGAGACAATAGATGCTGAGATTCTAAATTCAATGGTCGTGACTAATTAGCGCTTCCAGACTACATTGGGCTCTCACAACCCATCCGCTGTCTGTGAAACTGTGAGTTTTTCCAAAGCATGTCTAGACATTCAATTTCTCTCATATCGATTAAGTAGGGATTGTATTTTTAAACTATTGATTTGTTGGGCCCCTAAATTTTAAATTTCTAAGTTTGTTTGTTTCTAATAATTTTAATAATGGTAAATTTGCTTATGAATATTGGGAAAACATTGACAGGTTGTTGAAGTTCGAAATATCACTTGGGAAGATATTGGAGGGTTGGCAAATTTCAAGAGGGAGCTTCAAGAGGTATATTGAGATACGTGGTTCACTATATTTTTTCCTTGCTTTTCTTTCAATGCAAAAAAATTCCTTTTCAAGGAGATATCAACTAACAAAATTCATTATGAGTTTGGTGTAGACTGTTCAATATCCAGTGGAGCATCCTAAGAAATTTGAAAAATTTGGAATGTCTCCTTCAAAAGAAGTGCTATTTTATGGGCCACTGGGTTGTGGAAAGACATTGCTTGCAAAAGCCATTGCCAATGAATGTTAGGCCAATTTCATCAGTGTGAAGGGCCCTGAATTGTTAACAATGTGGTTTTGAGAGAGTGAGGATAATGTGACACATTTTTGATAAGGCCAGAGGGTCAGCTCCTTGTGTCCTATTTTATGATGAGCTTGATTCTATTGCTATGCAGTGTGTTGCTTTTTTATAAGTAAAAGTTTAAGGTTGACTATAAATGACTGGGAATTTTGTTTGACCTTTTTGAAGTAGGCTCTAACTTGTGATGCATAATTGGTTTGCATGTTTATAGTGTGGTAGTAGTGTTGGGGATGTTGGTGGTGTTGCAGACAGAGTCCTTAATCAGTTGTTGATGGGGATGACTTGTATGACAGCCAAGAAAACAATTATCATTGTTGCTGCTACAAATAGGCTTGATATCAACAATCCTGCATTGTTAAGGCCTCGTCGACTTGACCAGCTGATTTATATTCCCTTACCTGATGAGTCCTCACGTTATCAAATCTTCAAATCTTGCTTGAGAAAGTCACCTGTATCAAAGGATGTAGACCTAATGGCACTGGCCCGTTATACCCAAGGATTCAGTCGAGCCGATATCACTGGGATTTTTCAGAGGGCTTGCAAGTATGTTATTAGAAAAAATATTGAGAAGGTGAGTTCCAATTGTGCCATCTTTTGCAAACTAGATTTGTTTATTGATTTCTAATGGTTTTTTTTTTTAACTAT
Organism: Sequoiadendron giganteum; assembly: GCA_007115665.2. Taxonomy (NCBI): domain Eukaryota; kingdom Viridiplantae; phylum Streptophyta; class Pinopsida; order Cupressales; family Cupressaceae; genus Sequoiadendron; species Sequoiadendron giganteum. The sequence goes on along the minus strand of CM021100.1, from coordinate 834,700,225 downwards.
TATGTAACTAATTTTTAAGATAGAGCAGTGGTCTACCTATTGAACTTACCTCAACTTGTAGGTTTTTATTTCAATTCTTCATACTAGCATGCGTTTCAATTTTACCATAACCTCTCCCCACACACTTTCAGGAAATTTAACGTGAACGAAAAAGAGTTGAGAATCTTGAGGCAATGGATGAGGATGATAGTGATGAGGTAGCTGAAATAAAAGTTGCTCATTTTGAGGATTCTATGAAATATGCTCGAAGAACTATCAGTGATGCTAATATTTGGAAGTATGAAGCCTTTGCACAAACACTACAAAAAACTCGAGGCTTTGGTTCCGAGTTTCGATCTCTAGACAGACCTGTTGGGGCTTTAGATGTATTTGCTACAATAGATAATAAAGATGACGATCACTTATACAGTTAGGAAACTTCATACAAAACTATCATCTTAATGAAGAGACAAATGTGTATGTTCTAGCAGGGACCTTCCGCTGACAACTAGCCAAAGCTATTAAATTTGGCTTTGCTTTGCTTGTATGAGTTTAATATTCATATGTTCTAAACTTTATTTAGTTTAGCAACCCTTTAGTAGTGGATTGAATACTCTTTAGTAACTTGTAAGTTTTTAGAGCAAGATCAACTTTATGGTAAATAAAGTTACTCAGCTATGGAAACCTTCATTCAACTGGTAGATAATGCTATGGAAACTTTTCTTTTTCTTTATGTTGTTATAAAATATCTTTTACTAAAATAAGCTCTGCAACAAACAAAGCCTTGTTCAACTCTGGTAGGTATGCTATAGAAACTTATTCTTCTAAAGCCTTGTTCAAATTTGGTAGGTATCCTATAGAAACTTATTATTCTAAAGCCTTGTTCAACTGGTAGGTGTGTTATTTTTCTTTATCTTGTGAGGAATATTTTTTCACTAAATCATTTTACAACAAAACCTTGTTGAACTTTTGTTTATATGCTATGGAATTTTTCTTTATACTAACCCTATTAGGATACAATTTACAATAAAATGTCAATTTATGTTCTTAAATTTATTATTATTAACATTACTATGCATCCACTACACTTGCAATTCAAACTATCATAGCCAGAATCACCTGTATTTACTGCACAAGGTTCACATCTCTTGAAGCATCCTTCTCAATCCACCTGCCCTTGTTTTGTTCAATTTTCTTTCCTAGCCCATATCAACCACCTGGAAGAGAGACAAGTGTTAGCGATAGATTAAATTGGCCAATTAAAGATAATTGGTGCTAGAAATAATTTTATTTCTTCCAACTTTCCCCAATATACAATTTATATGTTCTGCTTAGTGCAAAATGACAGCTTGCACAGACAATAAACAAACATATTAAACTGTACATTGGGAAAATTTAATTTCTAATTTAACTTATCGCTAACACTAGTATATATATTAGCAATCATATGTGCCATTTTTCCATTTTGCTAGAATTGTGAAGCAATGAATGTTCATTATGTTGGATAAATTCATTTGTTCCAATCAGGAATAAGGAGAAAGCTAACTCGTAAACAAAAAGCACCTATGTATGTAACCCAAATAGTGTTGTAAAACCCTCTGCAATAGAGAGGAGACAGTGTGTTTCCAACTATGACGTCTTGTCATGCTATATATGTATCCATGTATGTTTTTCATGCGTTTTTCAATGTACATAGGTGAATTTTGTCTAGGAGTTAGCCGGCTCCTTAAGGCAGAAACAATCAACCCAAATAGTGTTGTAAAACCCTCTGCAACAAAGAGGAGACAGTGTGTTTTCCAACTATGCAAATAATGAGAGCAATTCATTTGTTCCAATAAGGAGAAAGCTAACTCATCAACAAAAAGCACCTATTCTTGTAACATGAGATCAAAATGGCATTTCATTTTCCTCATCTGATTCGACCAAATAAATGCTCACATTATTTGCACATTTGGAAAATGCACTGTGTCAATACAAGGTGTTAAGAAACAAGCAACCCATATAGTGTTGTAAAAATTTGTTCCAATCAGATAAAGAAAGCGAAATGAAATTTCAGTTGTAGCAAAGAGTTGTTCAAAAATGCATGAAAAACATACATGACAACATACATGGAAACATACATAGCATGACGAGATGTCGTAGTGCAAAGCCCGCTAGACCGGCGATCAGCACGAAACCGACAGACAGAACAAAACATCTGGGCGATGGTCAGGTGGGAGTTAACGGCATCATCAAGTGGGTTTTCCCGCCTATTTCCAAGCAAAAAAGTGGGTGGGTTAGCTTTATGGACAAGTTTCTTTTGTTTGGCGCAACAAAAGTGGAAGTGAATGACGTGGGCCTTTTCTATTTCATGAAAGAAAGGTGAAAATACTATTTTTTTCCTTCTATTAGGCCTTTTTTGTTTCAAGAAAGAAAGGTGAAAATACTTTTTGTTTCCTACTATTGGGCCTTTTCTATTTCAAGAAAGAAAGGTGAAAATATTATTTTCTAACAACAAATAGTCGTTCCTTTCTTCAATGTTCATGGTAGAATGGAAAAATGGCACATACACAAAGCAGATATACATACCGTAGGGAGCTCCAAACACCTGGAACTCTTCCCATTGCTATCCACCAAAACGTCACTATCCAAAAATGGAGAAAATGAGAGCTTGTCTGGGCTTTTTTATATTTGCAAATAATGGTTTTGAATGCCACGTTTTAAGCTTTTTGTCCATGCCGATAAATTATTTTGAAATCTCACCAGCACTGACATGTTTTCTCATCAACGGCTGCAGGTATTGGGCCTTTTCTCTTTCGAGAAAAAAAGGTGAAAATACTATTTGTTTATAGTCTGCACATTGAAAGGGAAAGCTGAACGTTTCAATGCACATGGACAACTTGGAGGAGAAATCAGACCAAATTGAGGTGACACGTACAATCCAATAGTGTTGCAGAGGGTTTTACAACACTATTTGGGTTGCTTCTTTCTTAACACCAAGGGTTTTCCAACATGAATTGTTGTAAAATAGAATGAAGTGAAGGCAGACTTCAAAACACATTGTGTTTTCCAACATGCACTACCCAATGTGCACACCTAGATACACTGGTTTAAAAACCAGAAAGGGCTTGGATATGTTGTGATGTGGAGGTTGAAAAATGAAATGTGTTATGAAGCACGCAATTTTTTATATACTTGAAACTTAAACACAACAATGGAAGGTGTGATCTGGAAGACTTTCATACTGTTTTGTAACATTCCATCTTATAAAACCATGGGTGTTAAAAACCAAGCAACCTGCCATCCATGAGATGACCCTTTACATCTCAAGTGGATGATTAAAATAACTGAAACCTAGCACTGTTTTTCCCATTTAGAATTCTTTTCTGCACTTTTTTTTCAATGTTGCGAAATTTAAACACAAGAATGGAATGTCTAATTTTGAAAAACATTCATATTGTTTTGTAACATTCCATGTTGCAAAACAATGGGTGTTAAGAAGCAATAAACCCACTGTGAGACAACCCTTTACATTTAAACAAGGAGATTCAAATAACTAAAACCCAGCACTGTGTTTCCCATTCACAATTATTTTGTGCAATTTTTTTTTCAATCGACTGAAATTTAAACACAACAATGGAATGTGTGATTTGGAAGACATTGAATAAACTGAAATACTCCACATTGTGTTTCACAAATTTCAAATTACCCCTCACCTCCATTTCGTCGGTATTCTACTCCAACTCCTCCACATGCACTCATACCTTCAGTTTTCCATTTACATTTAAACAAGGAGATTGAAATAAATAAGAAGTGAGCCACAATCCACTATGTTTTCCATGATGATATTGTTATGTAAATTTTATGTTGGAAACATATGGGCAAATATTGAAAAAGAGTGTTTTTTCTCAAAGTAAGTGTTGTTAAAAAACTACAACGTGAACTTCAAAACATTCATTTCTCACAGCCTGCATAAAATAATAGGTGAGCCACAACCCACTATGTTTTCCATGATGCAACTGTTATGTGAATAATGTGTTGGGCAGATATCGAAGAAGAGTGTTTTGCTGAAAGTAAGGGTTGTTAAAAATTAGGAAGCTCAAATTCAATACATTGTCTTCTTACTGTGTGCATAACACTAACTATTGTCATTGAACAAGATATTTGCTAATAATGGTTTTGAATGCCACATTTTTGGATTTTTGTCCATCCACGTCGAACAATTATTTTGAAAAACCACCGATGCTAACACGATTTCCCGATGACAGGACAACAAATGGCACACGAGATGAGACGTCCCACCCTCAAGTCTTTCCTTCCCGTCTGACAACCTTTTCCCCCGCAAGTCCCACCTCTTTCGTCACGACTCTTTTCCCCATGTGGTATGGGAGGCATATCCTATGTTATATGCATGTGTGAATTTTCTCCAGGAGTTAAGGAGGGAGCAAGCTAACTCCTGGACAAAATTCACATATGTATATAACATAGGATATGCTAGTTTTAGGCGTCAATTCACATATGTATATAACATAGGATATGTCGGTTTCAAACTCCTAGACAAAATTCACCTATGCACATTGAAAAAATGCATGAAAAACATACA
>CM021100.1:834657790-834695564 GCA_007115665.2 Sequoiadendron giganteum | reverse complement strand
ATGATGGGACAACAAACGACACGAGGGATGAGACGTTTGGCCGTCATGTCTTTCCTTCTGTCCGACAACCTTTTCCATCGCCGTGGGTCCCACCTCTTCTGTCACGGCTCTTTTCTCCATGCGGTATGGGTGCATATGCTATATTATATACATAGGTGAATTTTTTCTAGCAATTAGCTTTCGCCATTATCACGGGTCTTTATTTTTATAGTGAAAAAGATTGATTTTTGAGTATTTAAATTATGATAACTTATTTTAATGATACTTATTGTTAGAATATTATTACAAATAAATACAAAAAATAATAGATTGTATCTTATTAAGCATGTCATTGATAGATTCAATTAACAATTTATTAAATTCATGTAATTATTTATTTATAAAATAAATATTATAATGATATCCTCCAAACACTAATATAGTATAATTACCATTTCATTTTTAAAATATTTTTAATAGTCTACCAAAAATGTCCCCTATCATGTGATAAATAAGATAATGACATTCGATATAAAAATTATAAAATCAAATGCATATATAAAACTTAATAATTAATGATATCAAATTTTAAATATGATTAAATTTGAACAAAAGAATTATAAATTTATTTATTATAAATTACACAAAAAAAAATATTTTAAAACTATTATATAAATGAAATACTTGAGGGGTCCTAAAATATAAAGTATCACTAAAAATAGCTTACAAGGAGTAACTAGATTGTAATAATATATAGGAAAGTGACTGCATGTTTATATGATAAAACAAAATTAGAGTATCAACATATTTCATTATATAGTCACAAATTAAATCTACAATAAAAAAAAACAATTAAACTTGAGGGGAAATATTATCCACATTACATTTATAGGTTTTACATGATTTCATATTTGCATAGATCATGATGGTTATACTACTTTCATGGTTAAACAACCCTATACATGATGACCACATCCTCTTATCTTAGTTTTCCAAACTAAGGGACCTACCCCACACCACTTGTAATTGTATGATAATCCTTTACATCATATCGTATCTCATACTCAAACTTAAACTTAAACTTAGATTTAGATGTAGAATTAGGCTAAACACATTGAACTAATTTTGGTCATTCTTTATCTCATGTTTGGAAAGAATGCAAGAGCTTACGATTATACAATTTAATACTAATAAAGAAATTTCATAGTTTCTACTTGTATGTGAATGTTTAAAGATGTTTCTTAATTTGTAACACAAATATATTGTGAGAAATTATCCTCACTACATATATTATATTTATCTATCAATTTTATTTATTATAGATTTTACATTAAAATGCATGATTTATATTATTCACATGCACACTAAGGTGGGGATCATGCATTCTTCCAACACGTATCTACTTAGCAAATCTAGAAAATTTAACAATTAGGAATCACACCTAATTGATTCATCATATCAAGCATTCTTCCAATGTGCATTATTTTCTCAAAGGCATGTGATATTTATTTAATCCTTTCAATTAAATGGAAATGAGTAAGGCAATTCGTATTTTCTTATCATAGTAACTCTTAATAGCTTTAATTTAAGTGTTTGATCTCAATGAATGATAAAAATAATAGATGGTATAGTTATTTTGTAATACCTCATGTTTTTCTACTTGAGATTTACATGTGGACCTTTTGGTCATTAGGTTCAAACTTGTCAATTGAGTAGTTACTTTCTATGTTTTGAGGTGTAATGCCTTTGACACTTGTGCCTTGTCCTTCATTTATTTTTATTTAGTTCTATGATTATTATTAGTGTTGATGCTTCATTGTGCTATCAAAGTATTTTTAAATAGGTTTTGTATTGTTACTTAGACAATAGTCTATACATGTTATGTTGTGACTTTTATATGTTTTATTTATATAATAGTATCTATTATCATCCTTTTTATCAAAGGTATTTATTCTTCTTCTTTATCCTTTTTCTTCTTCTTCATAATCCCTTTATTGTAGGTGAACATTGCCCATTGTCAAATAGAAATTACTTTCCCTACACATTAAAATAAATAATTTATTGAATTATAAATTGATAAATGGTGTAACAAGAAGCACAAACTCTTCTCAAACCTAAATATTACAAGAAACACATGTAGCATCTAACCTAAATTTACACAAGATTACATCAATTACTTTATACTCTTTTCAAACCTAAATGATTAAATCTAGGTGGCTTACAACTATATAGAAGTAGGTGTATGAATAAGTGTGATAAATAAGAAAATTAGGTGAATGCACGAAATGATAAATGAATTAATTCTAAGGGATCGACCCTAACTTTACACATGATCATACCATTTACCATTAACATATATCAATTTATTTCTTAGAATTAGGCCAATGAGAAAAATCTATAAATATACAATATAAGTTGAAAGTTCGGTAATTTGTATTGATTATCTATAATAGTGTTGAATATGATCCTCCATTACAATGTCATCAAAACCTGTAAATTACATAGTTTAGTTATTAAATTGATTTAAAATTAAACATAAAAAAATGTTAGCAAATCATTTCATAATTTATTTACCATCTCTAGTTTGCATTGCAGCTATTGTTGTTTGTGTTTCGTTAAGATTGTATACACCTAAAAATGGTCTGGAGAATCTAATTAATTAAATACAACTTATTCGATTAATTATCCTAAATTCCTCTACTATTGAAACACAGGGGCAGCAAAAAGAGGCCTGGATTCAATTTGGAGGATTGAAGGGTGAGAGATTGAAAGGTTGGAGCTGATTATGGGAATGGTTCCTCCCCATGAAAATACCAGGCAAGAGGATAGGAAGAATTGGAGGAAGATTTGAGAGATTGATTCAAATTTGTCTCTAATCAAGCATCAAGCAATCAAGCAATCAAGCATCATAGCAATAGCATCTTAGCATCATAGCATCATTAGAATTCATATCACGGTTGCATATTAGTTTTACTGTAGCTTTCATTTATCAATTTTTATGTCAAAATAGATTACAGTAGCTTCATATCAGGGTGATCCCACAAAGTTGGTTTTCAATTTCTGAGAGGAACTATTTTTTGCTGAAATCACATATTTTTAGAAAATATAATGATTTAGGCCTTTAAAAGTTCTATTTTAAGGATTCCAATTGAAGAGGGTTTGATCAAACCACCTTAGATCAAACCCCCTTGGATAGAACCTCGCTAGTTTTAAACCATACCTATAAATGAGTCTCCTTTACACCTATCAAAATGCTAATAAAAAATCATTTTTGATTTACCTTTTGGGGGATCAAATGAATTTATTTAAAATTTATTTGAAATGATTATGGTTTTCATCTAAATGATCTATCCCATGAATATAATTTTAATATGTTTTGGTTTTATTATGTATGTGTTTTTATAGTTTTATTAAACATAGGTTTTTCACCAAAAATCAAGCTCTTTGTTTTGCACATGTGGAAAAATAGAAAATTATCAAAAAAAAAAAATTTGAAATATGTTCGTGTTGGGTATTGATGTCCTTGATCCATTAAAAAAATTTAATTTAATTTCGATACATACAGAAAAAGTTATGTTGTATACAGTCTGCCTATGTCTAAATTGCAATTGATTTGACTTCAAAACTCTATTAAGGAAAAAATATTCAATAAAAAACTATGATACCAAATGAAAGTGCTAGATATCATAGTTACAAATCTAAATTTGAAAAAAATAGAATTTTATCCTTCATACAAAAAATTTATGTTGTATACAGTGAGTGTTACTTTTTAAAAATGTTGTTTTCTGAAAAAAACTAGTTTTTGTGGGAGATGGAAAAAGAAGTGCAATCTTATTCCAAAAATTTTGAAAAAAATATTTTTAGAATCTACAGACAAAATGTGATGAGACTCTAGTTTTCATCATCTTCAAATTACTCACGGTTTAGCCGCTATAGGTGCGCGAATGTGAAGATTTAGTTAAAAATAATAATTTCAGTGTCCAGTTTGGCCAAAAATTGTAAACCACTAATGCGGGATCACCCATCATCTAGAAATCATTATCAAATCATTAAATCATTACATTTAGCATCCTTCCATTCTCTAGATTGGAATTTTACCAGTCACGGTGCTTACCAAATCTGAGAGTCCTCTGTGATTTAATAAATCTTTGGAGATAAGAAACAATGAGACGCTTTCAAGTTTTTTGTGCTTTAAATTAGTTAATTGCTTTTGAATCTTGATATAATATTTCATCAAGAAGTGTATTTTACTGTTTACTTATTCACACTTACAAAGATCAATAGAAAATGGTAACCTATGTTGCCCAATTTTTTGTTGATCATCTAAAGTTGCAATGACATATGTATTTAATAAATCAACATAGATACAACATTAAGTCTAACAATACAATATATACTTTAAAATAAAAATACTATTAAAATTTTAAATTACCTAGAATATTTTTTTGAAATGTTTGACCACGTATAACATTAAGCATTGATGGTTAATTTTCATGAATTGTATTTTCTATTCATTTGATTAATTATAGAAAATTAGTTAGAAATAGGAATTCATAAATATCTCATTTAATAATTAGAAAATTACCACCAAAAATTTACATTTCATTGATTGTTGTGTTTTTTTGATCATCTAAAGCTGCAATGACATGTGTATTTAATAAATAAACATAGATATTGTTGGAAGAATAAAGAAGAACATCTCATTATGCAAATTTTATGTTGTCATTGATGTCACCATGTTATATGAGTTATAATTGCATCACCTTATGCTTAAGCTTGATCCGGTATTCTAAACCGGTATGTAGAAATATCCTCCAATATTTTGGTCTAGAATCCTCCACCGATGAATATATTTCATTGCAGTTTTGGGAGATGGTTCTTGGTTGCTAGAAGATTTTAAATCTAGAATTCCATGTGTACAACTGCTCGTATGCCAAGTTGGCATCTTTCTATTGTTGTATTTTGTTATTAGGTCTATCCTTGGTCGACCTAATAAACATTTGATGGTATAATGAATTAATTTTGTATTGTGGATGTGTGTGCAACCTATCTTAGGTTCATGTCAAAATATTGTAGCGTTCTACATGCTTGAATTGTTTTTGGAGAAGTTTTGTACAAACTTGAAGCCGACAAGTTAATCTTTTTGGTGAATGAAGGTTGCATCTAATTAGACAGACCTAATTGATGCTTGCGGATGAGTTGGATATATATATTGGATATTTTTGAGATTAAAAGTAATAGACAAGAATGCGAAGATGAATCAAGGTGAATATATATCTACCGATATGCAATTTTACTGAGCATCAAAGGAACTGAATCTGCATTTGTTAGGTGTAACTTTATTAGTTCATTTTCTGGTTGTAAGCCATTGTATCTTTGTAGGAAGTGAGCCTCTCATTATGGATAGTGAGTCTTACCAGTGAGCCACCCTTTGTAATCTCTTATAACTGGTTAATTATATTGTGAGCTAAGCCTCACCGTGGTTTTTCCCATTTTGAGTTTTCCACATAAAAATCCCAGTGTTCATGTGTTGTGTGCTTTTATGTTTTGTTAATGCTCTTGCTCATTCTTATTGTTATATGTATTGGATTATTTGGATGGTGTGTGTTCAATAAGTTTAAGAAGATACTAATTCCCCCCACCCCTCCCTCTTAGTATCTTGGGTGTTCAACAATTGGTATCAGAGTATGGTTCCTCTAAAGAAGCCTAATAGCTTGAGGAAGATCTTGAGGATGGGACAAATAGATGATAAAGAAGAACTTTGTACAGCTCTTGAAGATCTTGACAAAGCTGAAAATGAAAACAGAGATCTAAAAGAAAATCTTGATGAGCAAAATTATTGCATTAAGAAATTGAAAGGGCAATTGAAGAAATTGAAAGAAAGACATAGAGAAGTAAGCGAGCAATTAAAACAAGCAAATGAAGAGATCATCGGATTGAAGGTGCAAGTGGAGGAAAAGAAGGTAATTGAAGATTGTCTGAATATAGTGGTCCAAAGAAAGTCTAATGAATTCTTAAGGCTTGAACAAGAAGTGGTAAATCTGAGAGCAGAACTAGAAAAAGAAAGAGTTTGTGAAGATAGCTTCAAAACAAGCTCCACCAAGCTTGATGAGTTGATTGTAGGACAAAAATCAACTAAAGGCAAAGGTGGTTTAGGACTGCAAGCAGTTGAAAGCTCAAAGGATATGGAGACCTCAAACACAGTGAACAATCAAAAGACTCAAGATAAAGGAAAACAAACAAGAAATCCAAGAAGCTTTGCTAGAAGACCGCCTATTAGACAACCAAATGCTCAAAGGTATCCATCTTTCAATGGTGTTTTTTTTTCATGCAATAAATTTGGTCACAAGGAAATGGAGTGTAGAAGTAGAATAAACTAGTATGTTGGATCCTTCTTTGGATAATGTTTTTCATGAAAGAAAGTTGGACATAGAGCTAGTGAATGCAGAACTCAAATGATGAATTGGTTTAATGGAGGTAGAATGAATCAATCTTTGTTGTCTATTGTTACAAATGTTACAAATGTAATAAGTTTGGACACAACAAATCAGTGCAAACCAAGGGTTAATGGAGGTCGAACAAATCAGAAAAATATTGTTTGCTGCAATTGCAACAAGCCCAGACACATTTCAAAAGTATGTAGGAGTAAAGGAGGAAAGCAATCTGATCTGGTAAAGAAGAATGAACCAGTAAAGAAAATTGACAAGAATGAGGTTAAGATAGAAATGAACAAGATATGGAAGAAGAAAGAAGAGCCAGTAACATCAAGTGATTCTATGCCCTCATCTGGTGCAAACAATCCTTCCGAAAATTAGACCCAGCATGGTCTTAGGGGGAGCATTAACAAAAAATTATTCAACCCCTTGGATATCAGGCATGTCAGATATTGGCATGAGGATATGTTGTAAAGAATGAATAAAAAAAAATTATGCAAAAGGAAATGAAAGAAAATTTGTAGGCATAATCATTTGCAAAGGAAATTAGGGTTTTTTAGTGCAATAAAGAAGAGCTTTTATTAGCTTTTTGAATTATATCGCATTCAATGCAAATTAGGACAACTCGTTGATCTATAAAGAAAATTTGTAAGGTGTTTTGATCACTTGTGCAATTGAAGAAAGTGGAGATTGATTTGGAGCAATCTTGAGGTGATTTGAAGAGTGAGTCTAGCAAAACCCTAGTTCTGGTTCTCATGAAGGAAAAAGGTATTTTACTCTTTTGTGTTGTTGTGGGTTTGTGTGAATCTTCTTTCTGAAATCATTAGAGCTCGATGTGTGAAAAGATGGAAACCCTTGTAGTTTTAAAAGCATCAGAAAGACCTAGACCCTCCTACAAGAAGTATTCCATGAAGGTATTCGAAGATGACCCTTTGGGCACCTTCTCATCAATTCCTCATGGTGTCATGCCCACTAAAGACACTAGAATGTACATTCGCATTAAAATTGAGGAGTATAATCACAAAAAAATGATGGATTTGTGGCACAATAAGCTCACCGGGGATGATTTCTTGATAAAACCAGTGTATGAAAATATTGTTGCGAAGAAGTTGGATAGGTGGAATTATTTTCCCAACTTCAATTCCACTCTTGATGACAAGTATGTTAAACCTTCTCTTAGTAGAATGCATGATAAGTTTTTGTGGACTGATAGACCTCACCTAATAACAAAAGAAAAAGTAGAGGAAGAAGAAATAAGGTAGGTTGTGGAATCACAAAGGTCCTCTGGAGAATCATCCTCCGGTGATGATGTATTAAAAGGCTTTCTATCCAAGCAAATAAGATTCCAGCTAGTAATTCCTCTAGAACTTCTACAACTCCCCATGGTTCAAGGCAGTGTGGATTTGGACAAGATATCTCCCATTCACAAATTGGTGTTAGGAGATGCATTGCATGCATCTAGAAGGAAATAAATTTTGGAAACACACCAAAAGGGGACATAACTCATTGATGATGCCCTCAAAACTTTGCAGGAGGCCACTCCTAGTACATCAATAGATGCATCTCTCACTATGGTAGATAACTTGGAACTTATATTGAACTCCTTTAAGGAATATGCCTTCGGACTTGGTGAGAAGACTAGACAAGAAATTGAGGAGAAAATGATAGAGAAAAGGCTTTCAGAACTTCATGATAAGTGTGCTCTAACACACACCAATGTGGAAAAGAGCCTAGAAGTTGTGTAGGCTTGTGAGTCTAAAGAAACTATTATATTTTCTTACTGTATAAGGTGGTCAGATGCCACACAAAGCATCAAAGATCTCATGGAATCCATTGAGTCCCAGTTGACAAATGTTTCCAATACATACAATGCATCTAAAGACAAAGACAAGTCAACTTGGAATGCTATCACTGCTCACAAAGAGAATTTTTTTATGCTACAGAAGCAAAAGGAAGACATCGTCAGAAAATTCGATCTGCTAGGTGACTATGTGAGAATGGAATACACTCTAGTGGCCAATGCTTTGGAAAATACAAAAAAACTAGTAAACATCAACTTGATTCCATGCACACTAGATGATGCTAAAGAGAGCCCGATAGAGTTAGAATCTTTGAATAGAATGTTGATATTTGCTAAGCAAAGTTGGGAAAATGGCAAGACAGCATGGCAAGGTATTCTCAAGGAGCTTCAAAGCTCACCTTCCTCTAGGTAATACTTTTTTGAGTCTACACCCTTGTATATATATGTATATTCATATTTTTTGGACCACCCTTTTTCCTTGATGTCAAAGGGGGAGAGAATTTCATGAAGAGAAAAGGGGAGAGTGTGTTGCATTTTTTTGGCACATGTTGCCATCAATGACAAAGGGGGAGATTTTGGGAAGAATGAAGAACATCTCACTATGCAACTTTTGTGTTTTCATTGATGTCACCATGTTATATGAGTTATAATTGCATCACCTTATTCTCAAGCTTGATCCAGTATTCTGAACTGGTATGTAGAAATATCCTCAAGTATTTCGGTCCGCAATCCTCCACCGACGAATATCTTTCATTATGGTTTTGGGAGATGGTTCTTGGTTGCTAGAAGTTTGTAAATTTAGAATTCCACGTGTACAAGTGCAAGTATGTCGAGTTGGGATCTTTCTATTGTTGTATTTTGTTATTAGGTCTATCCTTGGCCAACCTAATAAACAATTGATGGTATAATGAATTAATTTTGTATTGCGTATGTATGTGTGACCTATCTTAGGTCCATGCTGACATATTGTAGCATTCTACACACTTGAATTATTTTTGGAGAAATTTTGTACAAACTTGAAGCCGACAAGTTAATTTTTTTGGTGAATGAAGGTTGCATCTAATTAGGTTGACCTAATTGATGCTTGCGGATGAGTTAGATATATATATTGGATAGTTTTGAGATTGAAAGTAATAAACAAGAATGCAAAGATGAATCAAGGTGAATATATATCTATTGGTAAGTGATTTTATTGAGCATCAAAGGAACTGAATCTGCACTTGTTAGGGGTAACTTTATCAGTTCATTTTTTGGTTGTAAGTTATTGTATCTTTGTAGGCAGTGAGCCTCTCATTCTGGAGATTGAGTCCTGGCAGTGAGCCACCCTTTGTAATATCTTATAACCAGTTATATTATATTGTGATCTAATACTCACCATGGTTTTTCCCACTCTAGGTTTTCCACGTAAAAATCTCGATGTTCATGTGTTGTGTGCTTTTATGTTCTATTAATCCTCTTGCTCATTCTTACAGTTATATGCATTGGAGCATTTGGATGGTGTGTGTTCAATAAGTTTAAGAAGATACTGATTCACCCCCCCTCCTAGTATCTTGGGTGTTCAACAAATACAACATTAAGTCTAAGAATATAATATATACTTAATCAAAATACTATTAAAATTCTAAATTACCTAGAATAGTTTTTTGAAATATCTAACCGAGTATAACATTAAGCATTGATGGTTTATTTTCATGAATTGTATTTGCTATTTATTTGATTAATTATAGAGAATTGGTTAGAAATAGGAATTCAGAAATATCTTATTTAATGAATGAATACATTTAATAGTTAGAAAATTGACATCATTAATTTGCATTTCGTCAGTTGTTGTGTGGTTCATATCAATAGAGAAGGGAAATTGACATCATCTATTATTGTCTTGACCATCCAAACCTACAATGACATGTTTTAATATGTGATGTAAAAACAATAATTATTGCTATGTAAAATACTAAAATAATTTTGAATAAATGTACTCACTATGTTGTTTTCTAATGATAACCCTTTCTTCTTGTATTTTTATGCTTGAACGGTTGGAGACATTTTTTTCTTTTGCTTCCTACCACCTATGGAGGGGAACTGAAATTTTTCATGCTCTTCAACTCTTTCATTCAAATCTTAATGGATGGCATTGCCTCTTTTCCATGCATTCAACACATCTTTCCTCAACAAACATGCATCCCTCTTATTCATCAACTTAGTCAAACCATGGTCTAAGTAGTGTTGTTCACATATTGTGTTGATCCCTACACCCATTAGTAATTAAGACTCAATATATGATTTGCATTCATTTGATAATCTTGGTACAAAACTACTCCTTGGATCACCAGAAGGGTCATCCTTTCCATTGAAAAATTCACCATTGGCATCATAATAGCTCCAATCATTATATCTAATTAATGCAACTTGTGGTCTACCATACATGACCCTAACATAAAAGTGAGTTTGACAACCCCTTTTTTGGATAAACCTTTATGTTCTTTCCATGTTTTCAGATTTATTTCTTTGATCATCTGGGCCAAAAGCACACCAATATCTATTTATTCACACAAAATAACATATATATTAATTCAAATAAAAAATTAAATATAAAAATGACATACTTATTAATTATATTTAATCTAGGCAAACCTAGAGTATGTCTTGGTAGTGTGGTTGGTAGGTTTTGGTGTGTTTTTCTCTTTATGATATTTACATACAAATGTTGTTTATGTACTATCTAGTAAACTTTCTCTTTTGATAAAGTGAGGGAGTCTCTCAAGAGGGATTGTAGCATATAAGTCCATATTGTCATCATCTCCAATAGGTGTCCATTCAAGGTCCTCACTTGAGAAATGAGTTCCTTGGTTGGGAATGGCTTGCACATGTAGTTCAATGCATGATTTCCATTTACACTTTCTACCCATTCTGAATAAAATTAATATAGCTAGTAGTCCTCTATATTGTTTAAAAATTATATGAACAAATATATCAATTTTTCTATTCACTCCATGATATTGTTATCTTACATGTATATATAGGTAAGCTCTATGATTTCACCAAATATGCTAGCATTAGAGGCAAAAATAAAATTCCATCTATTACCAAATGGGTCCCAAAAATGGTTTATTGAATTATAGATGTTAATTTTTTCATGAACTAAATGCACACTACCAACTATGAGTATAACTAAAAAAAATACAATATGTTTCCAATGTACATCCTAGTGGTGCTCTTGTTACATATTTTTAATAGAGGTACATCTACAAGAAATGTAATAGAAAAATTATATATGTGTAGTTTGATATAATATTTGTTAGAGTAGATGTGTGATGTGTTTTTTCATTCTTCTCACTTGTCTATCTATTCACTATTTATAAAGAATAGGTGTGTATGTTAATATACATAGAGAAGAGAGATAGAGTGTCAATTGAATCAAATTATTTTATGTCCACTTCACAACTATCTCATGATCATTGAGGATGAGTTAGGAATTTTGTCTTATCATTTATTTTCAATTGTCTTATCATTCATTTTATCTAGAAAAGGGGTCGTGACTTTTGTTATGAGTTCTAGAGAAGTATATGTACCATACTCTTATTTTAATTGGCTTACTATTTGTT
This sequence comes from Sequoiadendron giganteum, assembly GCA_007115665.2. Lineage (NCBI taxonomy): Eukaryota > Viridiplantae > Streptophyta > Pinopsida > Cupressales > Cupressaceae > Sequoiadendron > Sequoiadendron giganteum. The sequence goes on along the minus strand of CM021100.1, from coordinate 834,683,748 downwards.
TCATATACTCCTATAGTTCTCCAATTTGTTTCTTCAGTTCCTACTTTGTATTCTTATCATTTTTCATCTTACTATTTGTAGCAATCACTGTTAATAGGAGCTCTCAGATTTCTTGGTCTCTTGTACCATTTCCCAAGTTAACTATGGACACTTGCATAATCTACTAGGTGATAATCTACTAAGAACAATGGGGAATTAAACTCCAAATCTATGCTTGGACTATAAATGAACATGAATTTCCACCAATTATCTAAATACTTGTAGCAAGATAATCTTATCATTGGGATGCCTAGGAATCTTATTTGGAACACCAATGAATCCTTACATTCTAATGTAGGATAATTTTCGGAATTGGATAAACTATTTCCCATGCTTACTAATCTTAAATTTGGTAGCATCTAATAATCTTTTAGCCATATCTCCCTCCAAAAATCTTAATATCCACATAGAAAGAGCATGATTAGCCTTCATGAATTTATTATGAGGAATGGTAGATAAGTCATTGATTCCTTTTGGAGAGGTATTTAAATGATAATGAATTTTCTTCCTTATTAATATCCTATGTGCAACTAGGAGTAAGCATGATACTTCCTTATTTTGGAATTTATTTGATTGAAAATCAATTTTTTGTAATTGCAGGATTTGAGGTGTGAACTAGATTTGTAGGAAAATATGATACAAGTGCATTTGGATGTTATGTTTAAAATGTGAAAATGCACTTAAAATATCTATAAATTTATTATTTAACATTATTTACGAACAATCATGTGGATGTGAAATCTTTGTATTTCTATATAGGTGCATTTGAATCACATTAATCCCAAATAAAATTTGAGATCACACCCAAACAAAGATTAATTACATGAAAATCAAATTGCATGGAACTCTATACTAGGTTAGATGCAAGATTTTGGGAAGGTTTTTTCTTGCATGTCTCTCATACCATGTTATGATTTACAAGATCATAAAGAAAAAAACTAGAAACTTCCACAAAATACATGAACACAAATAAGCCTGATGATATTATCAAGAGATTGATACAACTGGTGATTTGGATGTACAAATTAACCTTCCATATATAGGAAAGGTGGTGAAGGTAGGAAAGTTGAACATAATTACTGACTAACCCTTCAATGATGAAACACTTGTTAACTCACATGAAAAGTGTTCTAGTGAGTGGAAAGTGTGCATGCAAGTGGTGTCTCACAAGTGAATACATGTGTTTCAACCACATGAAATGGGAAAAAATTATAGAAGTCCCTAATGGAGGCTTAAGCAATGTTAATAGGACTCTCCTTGGTAGGTTAATAGCTAACTAGTTTGATAAAGTCACTATTTACACCATCACTCACCCTCATGGTTAAGAAACTTAAAACCTAATATTGGAATGAGGTGGTGGAAATAATTTAGAAGAAATTAGCATGGTGGAAGGGTAAAATTCTTAGTTAATTTGGGAAGTTTTAGCTACTTAATACATCTCTTTAAAGCATACCAATTTACTTCCTTTATTTTTACAATATCCCTAAGTTCATTCTATATAAAATTGAGAAAATTTAGTAAAGGTTTATTTGGACTAGAAAGGTGGAGAAGAAAATATTGGTGCTTGTCCATTGGGACATAGTTTGCAAAACTAAGGATAGTGGGGGGCTTGGTTTAAGAAAAAACGAAAAATTAAATAGAGTTTTTATAGTAAAATTTGGGTGGGGGTTCATAAAGGACAACAAATATTGGGTGCATATCATGAAAGCTATATGCTTTCAAGGAAGAGACATTAATAATTTTTTATCTACTGAGAACATTCCTAAAGATTCTTAGAATAATGCTAGTAAATCTATAATATTGTTAGCTATTAGAATGCAATTCGAAAGTTGGGAGAGATAATCAAATATAGTTCAGGGAGTATAATTTATTAGAAATGGGTCCCCTTTATTAGTCACCTTAGATGATGCAACTTTAATAAATTCTTACCAAGAGATTTGGTAGCTTAGTAGAAGGTTATATAGTTAAATAAGTCTTAGTCTAGCTAGGCGGATAGCCCTATAGGAGTTTGTTATTAGTGATTTTGTTATTGTTGTCTCTCAAATATAACCAGAAATAAAAGTTATTAGACTCCCTTTTTTTATCATGGGACAATACTTTTTAGGGTAAGGACCACAAGGGAAGGTAATTAATAAAATTTAGATACACCATCTAGCTCAACAATCCAAGTAGTGGAAAAAAATGGAATAAGATCTAACATAGGAAATTAATCCTAAAAGTTAACTACTTTTGGTTGACTATTGGACATGATAAAAATATCACCCATATAAATTTGTTAATATTGGATTATCACTTCCCAAAATATGTATTTTGTTTTATTCCAACAAATAAATAATGGATCACCTCTTCTTCTATTCTAAATATACTAAATAATTATAGGAAATCGTATTCAAAAAAATTAAAGTAAATTGTGTTATGCCCTATTCTAGTGAAACAATCATTGAAATTTGGTATGCCTCCTTTAGCCATCATGTTAAATTATGTAGATTTGAATTTTTTCCCCTCACATATTTATTGGGAGGTTTGGAAAGAAATGAATAATAAAATATTCAGAAAAGGTGGTGTTGACTCATATTTTGAATCCATGAGAGGCTTTGAACCCTCCCTCTTTGTAAATTTTCTCAATCACATAATGAATAAAAGGTCAATATTAGAGGAATCTATTTTAAGGTGGTTGAACATCTCTTTAGTGCAACCATTCGCCTCTCCACAAAGGGAAAGAAAATTAAACACTTGAAGAGTATTAGAGACAAAGATTGCATCAATTCCTTCCATGTGGGAGATAATAGGCTTGTGAAGCTATAAAATAATTATAAGAGAGAGGACCTCCCAAGCCCTTGGAGTGAGATAAGTTACCATATTATAAAACACTTTTTACTAGAAGGAGGATTTTAATGTGTATTCACATACTATTTTTCTTTATTAAATCATCTCTGACATAATCTTCTTGTATTACCTATTGTCATCTCTTGAGAACTCCATGAAGGAGACCTTGAGTAAAAAATCCACCATTATCCTACATTAGGGGATCATTTTCTACTTATATTTTTATTAACTTAACAATTTTTCTAATATGGCTAATTGTCCTTTGCAAGTGTTCAAAATCCCTACCTCCAAACCCAAGAAAATCACTAAAGTTTTTGCCCATCTCTTGTCAAAAAGAACAAGCTATGGTGAGGGTTATGGCTGAGAGGCTAGTCAAGAAGGTTTGTGGTCCCCAAGCATCCACAATTGAGGAATTTGTTTTTTTATTTGAGATCGTGAACAAAGATGAGATTGGTGTGAAAGGGAGGAAGTGGTCAGTCCAACCTAAAAAGGAGTAAGAGATTGACTAGACTTTGATGAAAGAAAATTCCAAGTTAGATGAGATTAATGTAGTGTTTTCTAGAGGAGAAGAGGACAACCTTATGAGCCTAGGGAATCTAAAAATGAAAACTCTAAGGATAAGGATAGTGTTAATTCTAAGTCTAATGATAGTTATTTCCAAGAAGAACAAAGCATGGATAACATGAGCCCAATATCTTCAAGCAATACTACTAGTACCAAAAAACCAAAAAAGACCCCTATTAGTATTGAGACCTAGATTGAGGAAATCATGACCAAGGGGGGAAACAACTAGTCAAGAGAAAGGACATTAATTATAAAAGAGGATAAACCCCAAGAAAAGGATACCAAAGATCAAAAACTAAAAATGAAACCCCTACCAAAATGAATCAACCTATTAAGAGAGGTGAAGTTCAATGAAGGGGAAATCTACAAGGGTTGATACAAGTGATGAGTTTGATTCACTAAAAGTCAAGTTTCACATTATATCCAAAGAAGGGGAGGCTATTTCAAATCTTCATGAATTGTTTAGGTTTCTAGGTAGCTAGTTGGTGGATTATTATTATTATTATTATTATTATTATTGTGTTTCTTACATGTTGTTAGTTATTATCTATTGTCATTCTAGTAGTGTTATTAGACTCTTGGTATTTTGATCACACTGTTTATGAACTATTGGTTGTTTCAAGCTTTGTAAGGGAAGGAACCATAGTTTTCTCCTTTTATCTAATAAAAAACTAATATTTTAAATTATTTTTAATATCTTTATTAAATTTATATTTAGAGAAAAATAAAAATTTACAGCGTAATTTAAAAATTGTAATTTTTTTCTATTAATATAATTAGTACTCAAAGGTGTTATGATTATGTCTATATGTAAACTCAAATGAGCTTATATTGTGTAGAATATTTGTCTATACCTTTCATATTTTAAAGAATTGTTTAGAAATTTATTGTGCATACTATAATTGTTAAATAATTGTTTAAGATGATTCAAATTTCTTATTAAAAGGAATAAAATTTTGTGCTATAAAGAAATAAGATCCATTAACCTAGAAGATTTAATAATGATTTTTTTTTTTAAATACTTCTGTTCAAAATTATAAGATAATTGTAATTTGATTCATGCTTCTAATCTTCCATCCAATGTGTGATATTGCAAGTCTCTATGAATATTTTTAAACATGAGCTTGTTCTATAATAAAAAGTAAAATTTGACTAATAAAAATACAATAACTATTTTATTTTTTTAGTATAATAATGAAGAGCATAAGTAACAACCCCCAAATAAACATTTTCAATCAAATAAAAAGCTTAGAAAATATATAAACTAATTTTTTTTATTTTGACAAGATTAAAAAAATTAAGAAGGGGTGAGATAAGCATAGCGTATTGTAAAATTTTTGGACCTCCATCTACTTTCTCATTACAAGCGGTAGAAGCAGAGTAAATATTTTTTTTGGCATATTAATAATCATGATTTAAAAATTAAATATGAGGAGTCACGAATGAAACTGTGATGCATGAGCCTACCCAACCAAAATACAAATCATATTTTAATTTATCATTTTATGTATTTGTAACTTCAAGACTTTTATCCCCTTATCATCTACAAAATTTGTAGGACTTGCTATTCTTCACAAAAAACAATCCTTGTTTCTAATTTCCTTGTCAAGTGGGGGCTATTTGATCAGCACACAAAAAAAAACAATAGAATGAAAATTGTATGATATGTATTTTGCAATGTATATACCTAATTTTATTTTAAAAAATTTAGTATTACAACTCAGATCATTTATATTTTACAAGAGTTTCAGATGCCCCACCAGTGGGTACCTTAGATTAATCTATGAAAACTACACATAGCTCCTTCAAGTTGTCACGAATCTCCCAATACTAGCTTCTATGTGAATGCTCCAATACAATTAAAAATTTGTGATTTCTTGTGGATAAAATGATGATCTCTCAAATAGAACTGATTTTATTTTCTACCCAATGCATTGATTTTGATCAACAACAAGAAATTTAGGCAAAAATTTAAGTAGTTGGCAAAATTTACTGCACAACCCACTAGAAAATCTATAAATTTAATTGGTTTCGATCTGTTATTAAATTCAAATCTATCGTTGGATAGAATGAATGTGACAGTGGTTGATTTGACAAGCACAACACTAGCATGAGGTATGCCATGAAGGGACACCAGTCTATTCAGCGATGCATGATGCATGATGGGGTAGGCATCCATGCCCCGGTGCATTGCTGGGGTTGGATAGCCAACATCTTCTTCAATTTTAGCCACTAGAAATTCATTTTGGTAGTGTGCTTTATTATTTCAGAGTTGTTTATTTGGAATACGATTGAATGGAAGTGGTAGAATCGACAAGATTTTATCATTTACAAACATGGATTTGAATTTGGGATTTGAGTGATGATAAGATGACTAATAAGTGATATTTAATGATATAGTACTTCTTTTTAAAATTTTGTAATAATTATACCGAAGGTGTTCCCTATGTGAGCTTCATCGAGCTCATTTTGTCATCCGATAGTGTACAGTTAAAGAGGAGTCATGCAAGATTATCTAAATGATCATGACAGTTCCTCCATTTTGGTCAAGAATTCGATCACCATTGAGATCACAGTCATTGCTCATATCTTCAATCATCACCTCCACTCTCAAAAGAGAGGCATTCTTCTTCAAACTCTACAAAGTTATCACACTTTTCTTTGCATCAACAAATAGATAGAAGCCATTACACGACTTTTCCATAAACTCCTCCTCACCCAATTTTTTTGCCATTACTGGTAAATAATCTTCAAACCCTAACTCAATCTCTTCCACACTCTTTGACATTTTTTCTATTATTCAAATTCCCAAAAGATCTTTTCCTTGCCATGAAATCTACTTTTTCAATGATTTTTCTTTAAAAATTTATGCAGAGGCATTGTAGGCATTAAATTCCTCCATAGTGAAGAGATAATATCGACTATCATACAATAAAAATAAGTTCCAAAGAATTTTTGTTGGAATCTCATCTTGTCAACGCCTCCATGAAAAAAATGTACTAGAAAGGAGTTTCCCAAAATTCAATTTCTTTACCTCTTTCAAATTATAGTGAGAATCAACTTACTAGGATTGCATTCAAAATCTAAGTCTGTCTTTCTTAGATAAATTAATGACTCGATAAAACCCACATTTTCGAAACTAGGCAAAAGATAAAGCTAGAAGTAGACATAATAATTGACATCACTAGCCCAATCTAATTCAATGAATCCCACAATCTTAGGAGCTCTTGATGTGGAATGAATTCAAAGATGTGTAGTGCCCTGAATGTAACTTGAAAGATAAGTTTGGTTGCCTTCCAATGACTCTCATGAGGCTCCCGAGAGAAGCGGGAGACAAGGCCAACCACAAAGGAAATATTAGGATAGCTATGTGTCAAGTACAAAATACTACCAACCAACTGGTAATACAAGGTAGGATCAGCTAGAGGAGTAGTATAGATAATAGACAATACAACACTTGATTGAAAAGGTGTGGGGGAAAGCTTACAATCAACCTTACCAAATCTTTGGAGAAATTCTAGAGCATACTTTTGCTAGAAAATGAAGATCCCCTCAGAAGTCTGATGAACCTAAAGACCAAGAAAATAATGCAAAATTCCAAGGTTGGTCATATCAAAACGCTCCATCAATTCTCACTCAATATTATGAATCATGGAAGTGGAACTCCCTATGAGAATCAAATAATCCACATAGAGCACAAGAATGAGAAGATCCTCTCCATGTCTCTAAGTATAAATTATAGGATGAAAATGGCAACGTGTACTCGAAAGCAAGTAAAAACTATCCATTTTCTCATACCAATTTTGAGGGCCTTGTTTGAGACCATACAATGAATAATGAAGCCTAAAAATGAGTGAAGATTCTTGCACAAAACTAGGTGGTTACTCCACATAGATCAACTCATGAAGATTCCCATGTAAGAAAGCAATCTTCATGTCCATCTGATACACCGACCATCCCTGAGAGGAAGCTATATAAAGGAAAAAACAAATAGAATCCATCTTGGAAACAAGAGAAAAGGTCTCAGAATAATGAACTCCATCAACTTATGAAAACCCCTTTACAACAAAACGAGCCTTATACTTTTCAATGGAACCATGAGTTGCATATTTGGTATGATACGCCCACTTGCACCAAACCAAATTTCTTCCCTTAAGAAGAGGTACAAAATCCCAAGTATGGTTCCCCATCAAAGAGGAATACTCCTCAACCATAACACTCTCCCAGGGTGATCCCACAATAGTGGGTTACAATTCACTTGATGAACAAAAATTATCTTGACATGAAAAAAAATGGATGGGTTTGTTCAAATGGGGGTGTTTGTTAGAACACATAAAGGTGTTCACTCAAACATCCACCTTTGAGGGATCCACCTTTTTCCTCAAGGGTTCATTTTAATCCATGTCAGCCGATATTTTATTAATAAAATAATGGGTCTGATTTTTTTTGTTATTTTTAGGGGGTTTGAATGAACACCCCTTTGTTTGAAGGGTTTTCAAGGGGTTTGAATGAAGAGGTGTTCATTTGAACCCCCTTATTTTTTCCTTTCCCCCCTCCATCTACAATTTTGTTTAGATTTTTAGGTTTCGAGGCTCAGGTTGAGGGTCAAAATGGACTCAACTTGAAAAATCCAACTAGAGTATTATAGTCCTTGAAATAAGCTCTCTATCAAGTATAATTTTAAAATATTTTGGTTTTATTTATATTTTTTTTATTTAATTAAACATAGGTTTTTCATTGAAAATCAAGCTCTTTGTTCTGCACATGTGGAAAAATAGTAGATTACCAAAAAAAACTAAAAAATATTTATGCTCTTAGTATTGATGTCCTTGATCCAATAGAAAAAAGAATTTCAATACATACAAAAAAAATTATGTGTTTTATAGTACACCTATCTCTAAATTGTAATTGGTTTGACTTCAAAACTTAATTAAGAAAAATATATACAAAAAACACTATGAAATCAAATACATGCTCTATATATCGTAGTTACAAATCTAAATTCGAAGAAAATAGAATTTATCATTCATAGAAAAAAAATTATGTGTTTTATAGTACACATCACTCTTTAAAAATGGTGTTTAATGTTAAAAACTAGTTATCGAAGGAGATGGAAAAAGAAATGCAATTTGATTAAAAAAAATTTAAAATATATATATTTAGAATCTACAGACAAAATGTCAAAATCACTAGTTTGCATTATCTTCAAATTCCTCACAATATAGCAGCTATAGGTGTCAAAAAGTGAAGATTTAGTTCAAAATGTTCATTTCAGTGTCAAGTTTGGCCAAAAAGTGTAACCCACTATTGTGGGATCAACTCCCACTCATGAATATTAGAAGCATATAAAAGCCTCTAAGGATCATTAGAAATGACATGACTCAAAAGATTGATCCCTAAAGTCTGAGAACAAGTGTGGTGGGTATCTGAGGGATCACCAACATGAGGACCATTCTCCTCAAGAATAGTACAATCCCATCATTGTTAGAGTAATAGGTTTTTTACTTGATTAATTTAATCATATTGATTAATTAATTAAGTCATCTTTACTTTATTTCACTTAAGCTAAACTTAGGAATCTCTATTTTGCATTATTAAATTAGTCATGTTGTCTCGTTTATTATGATCTTGACACTTGTCACATGCTAATTTAATCTTAATCCTAGGGTTTTCACTTTAGGGTTTTGATCTTCTTTCTTAAGGATTGATCTCTTTGTAATTATTCAATTCTTGTTAATGCATTTTTGCTTCATGTTTGCAAAGCACCATTCTTGTGTATCTTGATCCCCTTTGGTGATAGGTTATTTGCTTGCAGGTGTTCATTGGGATCTGTGAGGTTATATTTCTCAACTTCTACAATCGTGGCCTAGTGGGTGGATCCGGAGGAGGTGGGCCAAGACCATAAATTCTATAAGTTTTTCCAAAACATCTTTAGGTGGTTTACACTCCACAATATGAAATAACAAATTTTGAGATACATGTAAGCCTATGAGACTGTTTGCTTCATCTAACTTACTTCTATGAGTAAATTTTTCAAATTCCCTTATGAATTTTGGTTGTTAAGCATCTAACATTTTCCATAAATATTTTGATTGTAGCAATTAGGTCATTTTTAACTTCCATGTATGATAGTTGTGTGATGTGAGGAGCTCAATTTTCCTTAGTCTACCATGTTGAACAAAAGAAAACCAGGAGAAAAAAGACAAATGGGCACTTAAATTGTACCTTTCACTCCCTAGAATGTATTAAAACTATATTTGCAACCCCCTAACAAATTACAATGAAGAAATTTTCCAACTTGTACAAGTGACAAGCTCAAATCAATTGTTTATAACACAATTATTTTTATAATTTTTAGACAAATGTCTTGTTAAATTAGAAAATAGAGGTTACAAATATATTGTTTTCCATTTGTGTGCAATTTCAAACAAAATTTTGCTATATTTTGACTCCATATTCAAATGTTATGCCAATTACAAGTAATAAATACAAATATACCTTCGGGTTGATAAAACTAGCCAAAAAAGGCAAAATCAATAAAAATCACCTATACCACTATGAAGTTTACTGAACCAACTTTTCGTTAATATCTCATTTGCCAAAATCCAATGACAAGTTTAAAAAAGGCCTAATTGTACCTATAGAGAGGGCCCCTTGAGCAGCATTACTAACGACAATGGTCATTGGGTGATGGTCAGGTGGTTGATGGGTGGATCAACTGGTGTGGTTAGCAGAAAAAAAAATTCATTTGAACGAGGTGGTCACTTGTTTTAATTGCTAGCAACTGAATATGTTGGTCATAGTTTTCAGACCATGACGCTCGATGTTAAGACCATTGGGTGGTTTGCGACCTTGGCCACGGTCAATACCTACAACATTGAGTGCTTAATCACAAAAGTTTAAAAATTATATATTTTTTGAATTTTTTTGAATTTTTTCAACGAACATAATTATGTGATTGCACATGGGGGATTGTATGACCCTCTTGGCAAAAAAATTGCCTCAAAAACATTGTTTTTGGAATCTAGGAAAATTTATATCAAAATTCATGGAATTGGCCTTCTAGATGTAATGACAAGGTCCATTTGGGTCAAATATGCCTTTATAAAGATTTTTTCTCCAAATATGAGCTTCAAACCCTTGTTTTTCAATGTTACAAATGGTGGTCAAATGGAGTGAAACAAAATCCAAATCTAATTTTCTCGAACCTCATGGATGTAATGAGACAACCAAAAATACTCCCACTATAACTAAAAGGGTTGTAATCACTAGATCTCACCAATAAGAATACATGCAATATAGGATCAATAGGTCTTTGTAAATCCTTTCTAATTCTCTATATCATATTGAAACACAAGATAAGAGCATGCAAAAATTTACAAGATCATGAAAAAGAAACTCAAATAACAATAGAAAACTTGATGGTAAAAACTCTTTAAGAAAAAGGAAGGGGCTTGTCAGATTCAAAATTCTGATACCATATTGGAATCACTCACATGATTTGATACCATTTTGAAGTGAACAACCAAGATGTGCCCAAGATCATCAGTCTATAACACCAAATGACCTCCACCTACAAAAGAGAGAAGCAACAAAAAAATATGCTAGTCCACCAAACAATAATTTCAATATGATACAAGATTTACAATATGTGAAAATAGATGTGATATGACTTGATGCTTGCAAGATTCAAAAGAAGCCTTGGTTATAAAATCAAGGTGAGAGATAGGATTAAACAAGATCATGGAATGTTTCTTAATCCTATAACATGAGACAACTTATCATAACTACCTAGGATAAGATAAGATCTAGACATGACAACTAAGAGTTCTAGAAAGAATATTAGGACCTAAGTAAACTTAACTTGTGAGTAAGTCCCTTAAGTCTCATAATAGGAATTAACTAAGTATAAGAATTTATTCACACCAACAAGCCTAAGGCTTCTATAGGATTATCTAGTGTAATGAAATACCTTGTACAATAGAAGAAGAAGATATTAAATATGTTGCAAACACTTGATAATGACTAAGAATAACAAGCCACTTGAAGAGGGAAAACCTCCAAATATCTCCAATGAGAACACAATTCACAATATGATGATGAAATAAGACTTACAGCCTCCTATATATACCTATTTATGCCTAGGATATCATACAAGACAACTTAGATAACCCTATATAAGCCCTAGGCCAAACTAAACAACTAAATAACAATATAATAATGATAACATGACTTCATTAGGAGGTAAGATAGTCACAAGTCGATTATTCATAACTCGATGTACACTAATATTAGGGGCATAGCATGCCCCCCTTTCTCAAAGAAGCATTTTCCTTAATGCCAATCAAGTGTAGATTCTTCTGAATGAACTCCTCATCTTCCCATGTGGCATCTTCAACTGGTAGATTCTTCCATTAGACGAGATACTCAGTGAGTGTTCTAGTCCTTAGCTTCTTTGTGCAGGTTTGACGAATGCACTCTAGTTCCAAGATGATTCTTCCTTCTTCATCGAGCTCGGGTAATACTATCTAAGTAGGGATATTTTTCCCAATTACCTTCTTCAAAAAAGAAACATGAAAAACTGGATGTATCTTTGTGGTAGGTGGCAACTCCAACTTGTAGGTGACACTACCTATCTTTTGCATGATTTGGTATGGCCATAATATTTTGGAGACAACTTATTATTCTTTTTTTTCTTGCTTCAACAAGATTTTATTCTAAGGTTACAATCTCAAAAAGACCCAATCCCCAACTTCAAAACTTCTTTCACTATGGTGTTGGTTCGCTTGTTGCTTCATTCGATTTTGTGCCATGGATAAATTATCCTTGAGTCCTAGGAGTACTTGTTGTTGATGAAGAAAGTGGTCCTCCACTGCCTTGAATCTTGGTGACACCTTCAATGATGATGTGATGGAAGGAGGCTGATATCCATATAGTGCCATAACTGAAGACATTTTTGATGAACTATGAAAGGAAGTGTTATACCACCATTTTGTGAGTGGTAGCCAATCTACCTAGTGCAATTGTTTATTTGAAGTGAAACAACGTAGATATACTTCCAAACACTTATTTACAACCTCGATTTTCCCATAAGATTGAGGATGGTAAGAAGAATTGTGAGCTAATTGAGTACCCAAACATGAGAATAAATCTTTCCAAAAGTGACTAGTGAGGATAGGATCACAATCACTGACAATAACCTTACGTGTACCATGTAGTTTTTGTATGTTCTCCAAAAATGATTTTTCCACTGTACTTGGAGTAAAAGGATGTGATAATGATATGAAATGTGCATATTTAATGAGGCGATCTATTACTGCCATGATAATATTATGACTGTCATATTTTGGAAGCCTTATGATGAAGTCCATAGATTCCTCTTCCCAATGTTGGCTAGGAATAACTAAAGGTTGCTAGAGACCTAGTGTCTTAATTATCTCTCCTTTATTTCTTTGACAAACCAAACATTCAACCACTAATTTTTGAACATCACCTTTTAGCCCTTCCCAAAAAAATATTGCTTGACTCGATGGTAAGTCTTCAAAAATATTGAATGACCCCCAATTGGAGACTGATGAAGTTCTATGAGAATATTATGTTTAAGAGTGGAATCCTTGCAAAGATACAATCACTCTTTATACCATAGATCATATCCCTTCCAAAAAAAACTTATCTGAACTACTAGGATCACTCTTTAACTGTTGAATGAGATTACTTGTAGCAACATCATTTTGCCACTCTGCTTTGGCTTCAACCACCCAATCTTCTTATAGTATTAAAATGGCACACAATAAGGCTTCATTGTTCTCATCCTTCCTAGAAAGCGCATCTGCCACAACATTTTCCTTCCATTTCTTATACACAATCTCAAAGTCATATCCCAACATCTTAGTGACCAATTTTTGTTGCTCTTCAGAAGATAATATTTGTTCCAAAAAAAATTTAGGCTATCAAGATATATCTTAACCTTGAAATGTCTACCCATTAGATAAGGCCTCCATTGTTTTACTACATGAAGAATAGCTAGCATTTACTCCTCATAAATAGGTTTGAGTTGATTCTTGCCCTTTAATTGATGACTTTCAAAAGCAATTGGTAAACCTTCTTGAATGAGAATATCTCCTATCCTATTTCTTGAAGCATCACATTCCATAATGAATTCCTTGGTGAAGTCAGGAGTGGCAAGCATTGGAGTTGTACACATAGCCTCCTTCAATCTCTCAAATGCTACATTAGAGGACTCATTCCAATGAAAAGAATCCTTCTTCAATAGAGCAATGAGGGGTGCTACTATACGGCCATAATTCCTTACAGAACTTCTATAGTATCATTTCAATCCCAAGAAACCTCTTAGTTTCTTAATGGTTTTGGGAATAGGCATTCCATGATAGCCTTAATTTTGTTAGTTTCCACCTTTTCCCCTTCATGTGAAACTATGTGTCCCAAGTATTCCACCTCCTTGAGACCAAAAGAACACTTGGATGGCTTATCATAGAGTTGATGATCTTCAAGAACTTGTAATTTTTGATCTATTATTGCAAGTGTTCTTCCCATTTCTTGCTATAAATCAATATACCATCAAACAACACTAATACAAACTTCCTCAAGATTTTCTTAAAACTAGAATTCATCAAACTTTGAAATGTAGATGGTGCATTTGTAAGACCAAATGACATCACCAAAAACTCATAATGACCCTCATGAGTCTTGAATGTTTTCTTACAAGTATCCTCTTCCTTAATTTGAATTTGATGATAAACAGATCTAAGATCTAACTTCGTAAAATACATAGCTCCATTCAATTCATCTAGAAAATCATCAATGACTAGGATATGAAACTTATCTTTGATGGTGTACAAGTTGAGAACTCTATAATCTAGGCACATGCACCAAGTTTCATCCTTCTTACACACCATCACCACCAGTGAGGAGTAAGAACTTCGTCTATGCTTGATAATTCCTACCTCTAGCATCTCTTCAACAATCTTTTCTATGTTAATTTTTTGTATATGGGGGTACCTATAGGGTTTGATGTTTGGTGGTTGGCTCCCTAGAACTAGTTGTATCGCATGATCATGATCCATCTTAGGAGGAAGTCCCTTAGGTATATCTCCTAAAAAAAATGAGGGACAATCAATTATTGATTGTAAATATGGATGGGTGGGAGCCTTAGACCGAGAGACTTCTAATGAACATAATTGGGCCACAAATCCATCAACTCCTTTCTTTAAAAACTTTTGCATTTGATGAGATCTTACAATTTGTGGGGACCTTACCTTCAATCCTCTTAGCTTTATTATTTTCATTCTGATTGAAATTTCATGAATAGTTCTTAGAATTTCATCTCAATTGGTACCAAAGTAGTAAGCCATTGTACTCCCAAAACAATATTTGTTGCCCCCATGGATATCACATACATTAGGCTATCAAGGTGATAATCTCCCATGGATAATTTAATGCAACGATAATTCCTAGAACAACTAACTATACCACCATCTGCAATCAAAACCTAAAACTCTGGAGCTGGATATATAAAAATAAGTTAGATGAGTAGCCAAATTTTTGTTGACGAAATTATGAGTACTGCTTGAATCGATCAACACTGTTACTTTCTGCTTCTTTAAGAAACCCACTACCTTGAGAGTTTGTGGAGCACTCTAGCCTAAGAGTGCATGATAAGAAATGATTGATTGAGAATCATGTGACTCCTCATTTGACTCCCTTTCATCCTCTAATATGGGTTCCTCTTCTTCTTCCTCACTTGGACCTTCAATATAGAACAATTGTTTTTCACTACATTTATGTCCTCGACTGTATTTTCTATCACAATTAAAACATAACCCTTTTTCTCTTTTCTCCTCATTTTTTTGTGGATTCAACCTAGTAGGTTGAGGAAGATAAGGTGTTGAATACCATTTCTCTCTTGTCACATTAGCCCCTTTCTTCTTAGGAATCAAATACTTCTCCTCTACCCTACGTGCTAAGATAAAAGACTCATTTATAGAGCTAGGACTAAACATGTATACCTCATGTTGAATGTGATCCTTGAGACCATCCAAGAATAAATCATTCAAGTTCTCCTTTGTAATTGTATCCATTCTTAAGGATAGATTTTAGAATCATTGAATATAATCCTTAACTAATCTTGTTTGTTGAAGTTTAGCCAGCTGGTTGAGGAAGTTGTATGTCACACTATTACTATATTGTGCTTGGAGTTCCTTCATAAAAATTGACCATGAGATAGTGAGACTCTTTTTCCTTCGATGAGTACAAAGCCAACGATACCAAATGAATTGATCTAGTTCTAGATAGAGGAAAGCCATCGTGACCTTTTATCCATTTGGGACTTGATGTACTTCAAAAATTTATCCATTTGGTTTATCCATGTTAGAGGATCATTGCCATCGAACTTGCGCATATCCACATTTGGAAACAAATTCCTAGATCCCATAGAAGTATTAAAATTTTGGTCAAGATTGGCTGACTTGGAAATTTCACCTTGGTGGCTTGAGAACTCCTTTCTTGTTCCATTCATATAGGCACTTAATATGCTTCGTATGTTTGATATATCTCCTCTTAGGTCACACATATCAATATTCATTGAGGAAATTTCTTCCTTGACCTTACTGATTTCCTCATTGGGATTAATACATCTATTGTTACCTTAGCCTTATTAGGTGTTTTCCCCGGTGTGGCAACATTCTTTTTGCCCCTTGTTGCAAGCCCCCTCATGATGGAAACCAATAATTTTACAATAAGTCACAAAAATGAAACTTAAATTCTTTGAAATTTTTACTATAACTTACTAGGACCAAGAAATTAGTAGATTTTCAGCCTTGAGAGTGATTTTTTGGAAACCCTAATGTTACAATATCTCAATTATTTCCACTTCAATTTCTCCAAATTTTGGAGTGTACTTGATGGGGGTTAAAGTGTTCCAATAATTTTACCCTTTGTTTTCCTTTGTCCTTCATATTTCCTGCCATCCTGTCATTATTTGTCACACAAAGTATAGGTATTTTATGAAATGTAATAGGAAAATAAAATGATTAAGAAGGTGCCAATGTCGGTTGAAACTTTAACTAATGTTACAATATCTCGATTATTTCCACTTCAATTTCTCCAAATTTTCGAGTGTACTTGATGGGGGTTAAAGTGTTCCAATAATTTTACCCTTTGTTTTCCTTTGTCCTTCATATTTCCTGCCATCCTGTCATTATTTGTCACACAAAGTATAGGTATTTTATGAAATGTAATAGGAAAATAAAATGATTAAGAAGGTGCCAATGTCGGTTGAAACTTTAACTAATCTATGTCTGACTTGGCAGGAAGTAATAAAAAAACTATAAAGATGGTTGAGGATGCAGACAAGGATTTATCAAGATGTTTTTTTTTATACTTATTTTGAAGATAATGTGTGTTAAAGACTATTTTATATTTATGGCCAGTGACCGATTGTTAGTTTTATCAGACTCATATGTTTTGTTTTCTTTTTGGAAAAGAGCATAAAGCCCATATATTAATATATATATAAAGATTTTACATAGTTCATGATACCAAAATCTACTTTGATGGCTCTTAGATAGCCATATGAGACACTTACAAACATACAATTTTGACTCAAAATATTCTTTGATGGCTCTTACAAAGCCAGATGAGACATTATTGACCACACAAAACTCATAAGAAGATTCAGGATAGGCTCTTGAAAGCCATATTTGACATAGCCAAACAAACTGAAATAGAAACCCACTCATACATAAAATATACCAACAAGAATATACTATAATAATTACATCTCATAATGCCCAAAAAAGCCCCAACTGCAAACCATACTAATCAACCATTTGAACTACAGGATTATTTTCACCCTAGCAATCTTGAAACATTTCATCCTCAAGATGTATAGAAGGAGAAACAAGTACATCATTTCAATTTGGCAATATTAGAAAATGAAGAAGACCATTAGAGTTTGGCAAATCATGAGCAGCAACAACCCTTGGGGGCGAATCCATATGATCATATAACAAAATCTGAAATATTGCACACACCCTTTTGACAATTTTGGTAGATAAATCTTCATCCACCTCAGTTGCAAACCTCTAAAGAGCTTGATTTATATATCACATTGAGTTAGAAGCCAAATTCATACCCCTTCAAATCAATAAACATGTACCTACAGAAGCCAAAAAAAATTAATCCAAGAAGGAAGTCTACCATAATCCAAGTTGTCAACTCCCGCTAGGATGGCTAAATAGCTGCAAACCTCTAAAGAGTTTGATTGATATATCTCATTGAGTTAGAAGCCAAATTCGTACCCCTTCAAATCAATAAACCTGTACCTACAAAAGCCAAAAAATGTTAATCCAAGAAGGAATTCTACCATAATCCTGGTTGTCCACTCCCGCTAGGATGGCTAAAATTAGCAAGTTGACCTCAGCCGCCAAGTAAGCCTTAACCACCAAGTTAGCCTCAACCAAGATCAATTAAATTTTTCAACTCGTATTTTTTTTGTTTATCGAACTTAAATTGTTTGTTGGCCATAGGCCATGAAAAAACCATGTAAACCTTTCAGTGCTTGCTCTAGTATAAATATGTATAAACCTTAAGACTTCATAGAGAGATGTTAATATAATATTTTCTTGCTATTCAAAAATCATTCTGAATCCATTATATGTGTGTATGATTGAGTTGAATTAGAAGAGCATGTTAACATTTCCATCATCAATTGGCCAAGGAGGAATGGACCACTCCTCGTGTCAATTGATGATCTGTTTGTAGTCTTCAATGTGCTAATTCAATTTGTGATTTGATTTAAAGTTTATTTATTTTTTGAAGATAAGTTAATTATTTACAGTCACACAGAATTCAAGTTTTTGAATGTAGATTTGATTATTTAGAGTTATGATTGGTTTCTTTACTCATTAATGTATTTTTTAATAATTTGAGAATTAAAGATTTGGTTTGTGCAAATTGGAATTCACTATTGATAGCACATCATCTTGAAAGTACACTTTATTATTTTGTCGTAATTCTTGTTACTGTAATTCCTATCACAGTCTCCAACATTCTTCTTGTCTCAATTTATGCCAGGAAGCAAAAACAATAGAATCAAACTTAATTCATAATTAAAGGTTTATTGTGCAATTCTAGGATATTGGTTTTAATAGTATTAAATGAGATTTAAGAAGTGTGTGTTGGATTAGAGATAGGATTTTATTCATTTTCAAATTGAAGAAAGTGTGCTTTGATTTGAATCTTAGATTAAAATTTGTGTGTCAATTCAATTCTTAGATGCATCCATCCCCCCTTAGTTCATTAGTTTAAGCCCTTAGGTAGATTGTCGCAACACCATTCACAAGCTTATGCCCCCAAATTGGCATTGAGGAGTAAACTAAGGAAATTCCAAAGATTGATCCAAATCCAAACCAAGATAAAATTACAAGGATAGTTTTACCCATAGTATGAACCACAGTTTAATCCAATCATTTTGGCGTCGTTGTCGGGGAATGGTGTTAAAGGCCTGTTAGCCTAGTGAGCTAAGTTAGGAGCATTACACTAAGGAGAAAGTCTACGTGAAATTTGACCTCATTTGGATAACCACCCTTAGCTTGCTTTGTTGTAAGTCATATAGGTGCATGAATCATAGTAGGGATAGTAGAGGGAGATTTGTTAAAAAGGACAAGGAGAGTAGTATATAACCAGAAAAATCAGAAAATAAATCAAAATCATTAATTAAGGGAAGCAACTCACAACAAGAAAAATTGAAAACCAAATTACAACAATTAGTTTTTCATACATCACTTGATAAATAGCTACTTAAACCCGATATCAAGAAGTATGTTATTGAGTCTACCATTGTTGAGACACCTACAGGTACTCATCTAGATTCTTTTGAAGTATTACGGAAAAGGGTTGAAAAATTATTCCAAGAATCTTACGAGTCTGAAGCTGGTCCATTCTCAGAAACCCAAAATCCATTTAAAACTTACTTTACCCATTGGGAATTAGATTTCATGGTTGATCTCAACAACAACAACAACAATAATAATAACAACAACAATAATAAAAATGAGAGAGCATTGGCCAACAATAATTTGGTCACCTTTGAGTTTCCAATAACACATCCTAAAGAAGATGCCTCTATGAAGAACATTCCTCATTCTGCTCCACCTATCTTTTGTGGTCTTTCTATTGAGGTTTTTGATATGTTCTTATTTGAGTTTGATTTGTTGTGCCACAACTATGATTATTAGAGTGGCGCGAAGAAGCTCAAATTGTTCCCAACCACATTAAAGAATGCAACCCTGTGTTGGTTCATGAACCTCAAGAATATTAGAACATGGGAAGTCATGAAGGAAATATTTTTGAACAATTACTAGGAGTATTATAAAACAAAGGAGATTTGAGATGAAATATTCCACATGACATAGAAAGAAGATGAGTTTGTGGAAGATTACCTCAAATGCTTCATGTTCAGTTTTCAATGATCATGACAACAAGGGATAACTCTTGATGTTGTTAAAATATTGTTTCTTAGAGGAATAAGAGATGATATTATGGAAGCATTGAATTTAATAGGTAAAGGGAACATCTCTAAAATTGAATTTGGTGATATTTGTGATATTTACAAGAATTATTCAAGGTCTCAGCCCTCGGGAGGGAACTATTCAAGTAAGATGTATCTTGCGTGAGATAGGAAATCTACTCGAAGACCTCAAGACTGATTTATTAATTCATATGGGTAAATAGATAGACACTTTATATACACGAAGGAAACAAGAGGAAGCCAAAAAAGCCTTAGTTATCTTTTGTCTTTTTTGTTGAAAGAGTCATAGTGGTGAAGAGTGTCCATATAATAGAACAAAGATATCTTCTTTAGAGGAAGCAAGTAGGGACACTAATTTAAAACCTCTTCCTGTAGGGATGACCAAGGTAGAATATACAGATGAACCCATTTATTTCATGGCCCAACGAAGACCTTGGAAACCAAGATCAATGCCCCCAACCGATTACCAAATCGCACCCCAAAATCCTTTTCAATAGAGTTCATTCTCGAACCAACCTAGATGGTATGGGGGCTTGCATCAACCTCCATACTACCCCCAGTGGTCACAAATATACCCACTTGCTTCAAAATCATGGAAAGCACCACCACCACCACCTTACCCACAACATCAATAATTACCTCCATATCCACTACCTCCAACAATAAATCCATATCAGAAATCCCAACAACAATTGCCACCATTCTCGTCATCTAATCAACCATCTTGCTCAACTCCACCCCTAAGATCCATGCCAATGCCTGCACAACCAACACCCATCCAAACAATAAGGTGGCTCAACCATTCTATAATAATGAAGTGGTAGGGTTTCTAACTTATCTTGTCAATACATTGGAGATTGATGGTGTACACCTAAGGTCAGGGAAGAAACTTCAAGGGCCAACCATCACAAAAGTTGAGGACTATCTAGTTAAGCCAAAGGAGGAGCAACCAAAGCCTCCATTTCCAAATAGGTTGCAATAGCAACCGAAACAATAGGAAACATCTCAGCTTGATTTTGATTTTATGAATGAATTACATAACTTTAACATTAAAATCCCTTTGTTGTAGGGTATTCAAGATGTTTCGATATACACTAAAGCAGTCAAGGAACTTTGTGGGAGAAAACACCAAAATAAGCAAGACCCCAAGATAGTCCAAGTCATTGGACAACTCGTAGACTTGATGTTAGGGAGAATCTTTATTCCTAAATATGCAGATATAGGAAGTCCAATGATTAAGGTTGATTTGGTGATGTAATAATTCCAAATACACTTGTGGATCTAGGAGCAGCTATAAATTTAATGACTAACAAGACTAAGGAGAGGTTGGCCCTTCAAGGACTTAGACATACTCCAATGGTCTTGAAAATGGCTAATCGATCCCTCGTAAAACCAGAAGGTATGATTAAAGATATCATTATTACTATTGAGTCTTGGGAGTATCCAACAGATTTCATGATTTTGCAACCAAAGATTAAGCTGGGGGGTACCCCTTAATTCTAGGCAGACCTTGGTTAGTTGTTGCTAGTGTTTTCATTAATTATAGGTCCAAAAACATGGTGATTTCAAATGGGAGCAAACAAAGAAATTAATGATGTACCCTCCAGTGCAACCATTGTTGGAAACGAAGGATCCTTTATGGATTGATAGCAACTTAGAGGAGTCTTTACCTATTTTGATAATAGATCAAAGTAGGGGATTTGAAGATATTTCAAAAGACACCATTATTAATCATTTATTGAAAAATTATTATTTGGTTGATAATGTTCTTGAGACAATGATTTTCCCTATAAGTATAAGTGATAATTTCTTGTTTGAAATTTTTTTGTTAGTTAGTAGCTCACAATCTATTCAAAATTTTATTAATTTGCATCAATTACTGCCACATACTTGTATATTCAATCCATTTTTGATATTTGGAAGTTCTAATCCATCTTCATCTAATTCAAAACTACTTGTTGTAGATACCCCTGTATAGTTCCAAGCTACTGAAATCCTGCCTGGTAAAACACTTAACATCAATCCCAATTTGAATGACTCCCATTTAAAAGAGTTGATTGAAATTTTGTGTGCACACAAAGGAGCCTTTGCTTGGGATTATCAAGACATGAGAGGTATTCATCACACTACATGTACATACCATATCTATATAGAGGAAAGGAGTAGACTTGTGTGACAACCCCAGAGAAGGTTAAATCTAGCCTTACAAGAAATAGTTAAGGAAGAACTTCAGAAGTTGCTTAATGTAGGATTTATCTACCCTATATCAAATAGCCAATGGGTGTCCCCACTTGTGGTAGTACCTAAAAAGAATGGAAAATGGTGAATATGTGTCGATTATAGGGCCCTTATCAAGGCCACTAAGAAAGACCATTTCCCACTTCCTTTGATTGACCAAGTCCTAGACACCTTAGCTGGGAAGTTCTTTTCCTTTCTTGATGGATTCAGTGGGTATAACCAAATTTGTATTGCCCTAGAGGACCAAGATAAAACTACTTTTACCTGCCCATGGGGAACATTTTCCTATAATGTCTTACCTTTTGGATTGTGTAATGCACCTGCTACTTTTCAACGAGTTGTTTTGAGTATTTTTGCTGATTTAATTCATGACTGCGTAGAACTGTATATGGATGAATTTATTATATATGGTGACACATATGATGAAGCTAAGGAAAATCTTGAAAAATTGCTTAAGCAATGCATTGATACTAATATTTCTTTAAGTCATGAAAAATTTCATATCTTAATGACTAAAGGAATTGTTTTGGGTCACTATATTTCTCAAAAAGGAATTGAGGTGGATCCGAAAAAGATATAGATCATTCAAGACTTGCCTATACCTACTTGTCCAAAGGATGTGTGTAGTTTCTTAGGCCATGTTGGTTCTTACAGCAGGTTTATTCAAAAATTTAGCATGATTGCCTCACCCCTCTTTTTGTTGCTATGGAAAGATGCATATTTCTCATGGACACTTGAGTACTAGCAAGCCTTCAAGGAAATCTAAGGTAAGCTAATAACTACACCTGTGTTGCGAGGACCCAATTGGGAACTATCATTCCATATACATATCTATGTATTAGATACTTATATGGGAGCCATCCTCAAACAAAAGGAAGACACTCTCTTTTACTCTACCTACTATATCAGTAAGAATTTTATTGGTGTTGAGGTAAACTATACTATCAGTGAAAAGGAATTCTTGGTTGTAGTTTATACAATAAATAAATTTTGCCACTATATCACTGGATACAATTTTTTTGTGCATACAGATCACTCTGCCATTATATTTTTGATGAACAAACCAGTTGTTACAGGACGTGTAATTTGGTGGTTGCTTCTCTTGTAGGAATTTGACATTACCATTCTTGAAAAACCTAGGCAGGAGAATGTCGTGGCCGATTTTCTATCTAGACTACAATGTGATGACGAACCAGTTCCTTTGGACAATACTTTTCCAGATGAACACCTTTTTTAAAATTTCTATAAAGAGTCCTTAGTTTACTGACATGGAAAATTATCTGGTTACTTGCAGGTTCCCACCCCATTTCTCTTTGAGGGAATGCCAAAATTTGGTTGGAATCAGTGGCGATTACACATGGATTAATGGAATACTCTTCCAACGTGGCCTTGATAACATCATGCGTTAGTGTGTACCGAAGAAGATGTCTTCGACATACTTTACACATGCCACACAAAACCTTGTAGAGGACATTTTGCTGCTCATAGGACTTAAATGTTGGCTATTATAGGCCCACATCCCATAAGTATTATAAGCGTTATGTTCAACATTGTGATAAATGTCAACATATGGGTTGACCTACCCACTCTGATGAAATGACTCTACACCCACAGTTATCCATAGAACCATTTGAAAAATGGGGGTTAGATTTTGTAGGACCCATTAATCCTCCTCAGAATAAAGAACATATCTTGGTTTGTACAGATTATATTACTAAATGGGTAGAGTTAGTAGCCTTAAAGCATTCTAGGGATACTAAGATTGCTAACTTCTTTTATTTAGAGACTTTACCAGGTACGATGTGCCTCAAGAAATTGTCATCGACCAGGGAGCACAGTTCAGCTCTAACCTGATTGCTACATTGGTACGAGAGTATGAAATCAAGCATTAGAAGTCTTCTCCATATCATCCACAGGCTAATGGGAAAATGGAAGTGACCAACAGAGAATTGGAGAATATTCTCATGAATACAATTTCATTACACAAGAGAGACTAGGTAGAAAGACTTCCTGAAGCATTTTGGGCCTATCGCACAACTTGGAAGATAACCATAGGATTGACACCATATGAGATCATTTATGGCAAGAAGGTTTTCTTGCCAATTGAATTCAAAGTGAAGACTCTCTGCATTTCTCTTTAGCTTGGGATGAGTCTCAGTGAAGTATAAAGAGAGAGACTTGCTCAACTTCATTCTTTAGATGAAATGCATTAGGAGGCCCTCTTTCATGCAGAAGTGGTGTAGAAGCAAAGAGCATAGTGGCACAACTGCTTCATTCGGTCATGGAAATTCCAACCTGGGGATTGGATGTTACTTTATGACTCCTAGTTCCAAGACTTCAAAGGAAAGTTCCATACTCGCTAGCTCGATCCTTATGAAATTCAAACTATGTACGATAACAGTGTTGTTTGACTGTGTATTGTGGATTTTGAATGCATGACTCTTCTGGTTAATGGGAATCATTTGAAGCTTTACAAATGACCCCTTTCGAAGGAAACATTTTCTTGTATTGTGATAGAGGAATTAACTCTTGTTCCTCTCACTTCTTCTAAATAAGATTAAAAAAAAAAGAAAAAAAGCAATAAAAGATCCAACAACGAAAACCTTTGAGCATTGTTGGCCAGTTAATGTTTTAAAATTGATTTTCGATGGGTGTTAACTGCTCAATAATCTTAGGGGTGAAAATCTATTTCTTGGTGCCTCTAGGCGGTGATAGGATAAAAACTATGTTACTAGCGGTCTATCATCAAGACCAAGAAAAAAGAGAAAAAAAATTAGATTCCTATCACTTTTATGCTAGGAACCTTGGAGAAGGTCGATATTCTTGGCACTACCTATTCTATGGTGTGATAGGAATGACATTATTCTTGCCCCACTATCCTTTTGACCTTCCTTCTTGATCATTTATGTTCCATATTGGTTCAAATTTGTTCATGTTCTGTTTCGGGTAGGACCATCTGTCTCTTATCGACACTTTCATGGTTGCTACCAATTCCTGTTGTTACTGTAATTCTTCAGGTAGGAACTTCCTTTTTGTTCTGGTCTGGAGTCCTTTACATTTCTCATTGTTGATAGTTGTGTTGCCACTTCAATGATTTGTTGTCCTTTCCACCCCATCAGCAGTATGACTCTTTCGTCCCATCAGTGTTTTCATTGTTGATGACCAAGCATCATTTTCTCACATGTCTGCTACTTTTCCTGGTTTCTCATGATGGCACATATTTCTTATAGTAGTTTGCAATTTCCACTTCAGCTCCGTATGACATGACAAGATCGACGCTTTGTATTGGTATTGGTACTTTTTAAAGTTTTATTTTTCTTTACATTTCTTAAATGATTTTATTTCTTGTGGCCAATGGTGACATGCCCCATGGATGGTACATCGCTAAGCTAGAGGGTAAGCTTGTCTTATTAGACTATCTCATTATTATTTTATCTCATCCATCACTTCCTCGACTTTCGCCACTCTCCTTCCTTATAGAAACTTAATTTCACTTGGCTTCACCATACAAGCCCATGTCTTTCACCATAAATCCATCTTCGCCTGTCATGATTACTAAATTTGAAATGATTTTTCTTGTTTTACCTTTCTTGTTTTCTAAAAAATATTTGTTGTTGTTAAACCTTGTTAAGCTACTATTACACTTCCTAGCAAGGATTTCCCATGACAAAGGATAGGAGGCCTCGTTATGAACCCACCTCACTGGAAGAGTTGTGGGCTTGTGGAAACAAAGAATTTTATG